>CM047871.1:19456134-19623634 GCA_026212405.1 Petrea volubilis | reverse complement strand
GGTGGACGGCGGGCGGCGGTGGCTCTCCCTCTCTCTTCCCCCCCCCCCTCCCTTCTTGACCTCATCTCTCTGCGTGGGGGGCGGGGACGGCGGCGGTGGCGGCGGTGGAGGTGGAGGTGGAGAAGAAGGAAAAAGGGGAAAGAAAAGAAAGAAAAAAGTGGGAAAAAAAAGAATTTTTTTTTAATTATATATAATATATATTCTAATTTTTTATATTTATAAAAATAAAATTTATAGGATTATAAGATTTACAAAAAATCCTCACAAGGGTAAAATAGTCCATTTACATTCATTTGACTAAAAATCAATTTTAGGGGGAGGTGAGCAAATTTACATGAACACAAGGTTTTTTAAGTGATATATTTTTTCATAGGATTTTTTCAGCTCTTTTTGGATAACATAGGGTAGTAAAATGCTGTTAGCTCTATTTAATATTTATAAAGCTTTCGATTAATCCTATTTGATTTCAATACTATCAATCACGTTTCTGAAATTATATATATAATTATTGTTTCGAGAGCTTACTAAGGAACTAATGAATTTAATAAAAGCCTAGAATGAAAGTATCTAAAAAATCTGTAAATTATAGGGTATCACAATATTTAGATCTTCCAACTTAACCAAATTAAGATTATATTTTTATAGACAAAGTATACTTAATTCATTGGTCATGAAACAAACATTTAGAACATTGATCAAGAATTGAAAATTGTTAACAAATTAGATTAGACAATAATTACATTATATACTATAAATAGTTCTCATTCAAAAAAAATTATTTGTATTTAGTATTTTTACAGTTTAATATATTTATAGAAATTAATTCCAAAAATAAAATAAATACACTTATCCGCGCATAAAGCTCGTGCATCTTACTAATACTTGTAAATCAAGCAAAAGAAAATTGTCATCAAACTCCTTGATATAGAAAATAACAACAAAAGAACAAATAAAAGAAAAAGAAAAAGAATAGCAACAAAAAAAAGAAGCCTCTTCCATATTCTTATTCAAAACACAATACATACATAGTCAAAATTTTCAGAGATGCTGAGAATTTCTTCCCATCTTTCTTCCCCCAAAGGCTTTAAACAACGAATAGAATCCTCTATTGCAAAATGGAGTTACATTTTCTATTATATAATTCACATTCATGTTTTGTATATAAAATTACTTACTTAATTATATATTTAGTTTGAGATTTTTACACTTGGCGTATATCTATATATTGGAATAAGAGATGAAGCATAATTTGCAACATACGATCTCGTGTGGCATCCTTCCTGCGGTGCACTTAAGAAAATTAATTAAGATAGGATGAAAACAAAATTCATTATTAAGAGCAAATATTAACATTAAAACATAAACGCGTTGCCTTTTAATTTATAGGTTAATATGTGGTCAGACCATGTAATGGAATTGCCTTTTTACTATGCATTCCAAAACTTGGTAATTGGAACGTCTAATTATATATATATTTTGTAATCCCAAAATCATTGACGAAAAAGAAGAGATAGAATTTCCTTCAAAAGTAAAAAACCCATGATACATAGTGATCAAATGTAAATCATAATAAGTCTATTTTGAATAAGTAAACCATGTATAAGATAAAAGTCAATATTGTGTTAACGTCCTTGTATGATTTCTGTGTATAAAACGAAAGGTTGTGTTATAATAGTAAAGTCAATCCAAGACAAATATCAATTAATCCATTTCAAATTTTCATTCCAAAGCAATAGTTGGTTGTTTAATCTCTGGTGCTGACAAAATATTATTCAGTAAAGAAAGGAACAGAGGATTTTACCTCCGAAATCAAGGGCAGAATTTGATAACATGAGGTTGAAGGTCCTCATTCCCAAAGCTCCGTTGTTCCTCTATTATTTCTTTTGCTGAATGGACAACAGATTCATTGCAAAATGTCAAATGAATTACATGTAACGTCTCTATGTCTCCAATACCGAAAGGAATCTTCTCCGGATGCTCATTGTGGTGAAGTTTAAGGATCTCAAGTTTAGGAAAGTGGCATATCTCAACATTCCAGCACTTCAAATCACAACAACAAATTGACAATGACTTCAATCGAAAAAAATTCCCTTCAACTAGATTCCACCCTCCTCCAGTTCGGATCTTCTATTGTATAATCGTGTTACATCTTCTATTATATTCATCAATACACGCCACGTGTATTGGTCAACGGTTAAGATAAAGAAAGAGAAAAATTGATGATATAAATCCACGTGGTGTGTATTGATGAGTGTAATAGAAGATATAACGATTATGCAATAGAAGCTCCGAACTGCCCTCGCCCTCCATCCATGAAACTTAGTTTAAACACTTCAAGATTTGGCAAATCACCAATTATCGCCATTTCTTCCCAAGGAATGCCACACAAAGTCAAATGCAACTTCTGCAGTGAACGGGAAAAGGCTATCTATGCCATATTAATAGCAATCTACCTGAAGGACAGTGCTTCAAGTTTATCCAAATGGCTGAGATTGCGGGGCAGACAGTAAACAAATTTCCAATTTCTTCAGATTTGGAATTCTTCTAAGAATCTCCTCTGAACGTATAAAGTTTTCAATGAAGCCAAGCGTTTGAAGGTTCTCTAGAATAATCGAATCATTGCTGTCAATTCGAGTAATTGGAGGATCGAAAATGATAGCATGATGAATTTTGAGATGCATAAGTTGTGGCATCTCCCATAATTGCAGTTGGAGGTTGGCTATAGATAAAATTGGATTGGTGTATCACACGGGCATATGGTACACCTTCCGTCAATTCAGGTCTACCTAGCTCCTTAACAAGGGAGGTATAAGGATTTATGTTGTGTTTTAGGTAGTCTTAAGGTTGGAGACTTGACAATCAGCTCAGCTCATCATTGCATGCTTTTGGAAATCATTATAACATGATTATTTTAGTACTTGTTTTGCCTGTTTTGAAAAATCATTTGTGATAATACATTTTCAATTTTCATTTAGTGCACACAAGTTCTAGTTGCATACAATAAAAATCAAGTTATCTATTTTAAATTTTTTTTTTTTGTTGATTTAGGGCATTTTTGATTTCTTGTATGGTATTGGAGTAAATATGGTGTTTATAGTTGCTTTGGAATTTGGGGAATTTGAATTTTTAAGTTTGATTTGTGATAATATGTTGGAAAAGTAAGAGTATCCAATATGCCTTCCTTTGTTTGATTTCGAATGGAAATGTGACTCAATATGGTTAATGTCAAATTTACCCTTGGGTAATTTAATTTTTATTTGGGTAATAGTAACCACATTCATACGTTGCCGTTTCGATCGAATTTTATTTTTCTTCCTGTTGAGCCGTCAATGAGACTTGTTAAAATCTGCTTTGTCCAGCCTGCTTTTTTTCCCCATTTGCAACATTTTTTCATATAGTTTGAAAACAACAACTATGTGGATCTGATTGGTTTGTTGTTCGACACCTTGTGGTACCTGTGGATTGAAGAATTTTTTCATTTTTGTTCCATGGTTAACATGCGAGTTCTCTAAATTTGCGTACGGATGTCGTAATTTTGGGAAAATTGAAGGTGTATGTAGGGGAAAAATTGAGAGTTAGAATCCATACGATTACAGGTGATACACACTTAATCATGCATCAAATCTAATTAGCATCCATGACAATGATATCAAGTCTATTCTAGTAAACCAGTACGCAAACAATAAAAAATTCTAGTTAACACAATGGTAATAGTTATTGGTATTACTGAAAAATAAACTAGAAATAACCAAAGCATACTCTAATATTGCATTTGCAACCTGAGGTGAGGCTGTGAGTTAAGTGTGCAAAAAGTACAAAAAAGTTTAAGCAGTTTGTCTTACGAGCCTAAACCAAAATACCCAAATTAAACAACCCGATACGGCTTGCGTAATTTGGCTTATACTATTACAAAACATTTCAAAAGAAGTAACTTCATGCCCTACTTCAACATGAATAATTGAAATTCCAGATTAAGTGCCCCCACAAATAGTGACAAGAGAATGCAAACAAAACTTCACATTTTATCCTTTGCCTTCCCTTGGTTTGCAAATCGAGAGGACGACTGAAAATAACCACCGAGTAACATATTCACAAATTCGACTTAGGCTGCTCTAGGCATCCCCCAAAACAAATCCATATCATCTTTATTTTGGGCAAAATAACGTGCAACATCGATTTGATCCTGTAGACTTAGCTCTTGGATTTGTGCTATTTCATCAAATATCGCATGCCTTGAAATTGAGTCGGGATCAAGCTGCACGTTAAGAGGTACACTTTCAGTACCACTTGGGACATTCGAGGGACACCTTTGATGTAGCACAGATTTTAAATAAGTGCTTGTATCTGACATCCATCTGCCCATCATGCTCTCAAACTTGTTGAAATCTGGAGCACGCTTCCTTTTGCTACCTGAGGTGGTACGTGTATGCATTGCTGAAGGTTCCGGTTGTGTCTCCGCGACATCCTCTAATGGGTCACAATGCTCTTTTGGAACAGTTGCATGTACTGGTAGCACCGGTCGATACACATCTTCAGTAACATTACCACACGCTTGGGCTAAGGTCTCATTTGGATGAAACTCATTTTCGGCATCACCAAAGTCCATCGCCCCCTGACCGTCGGCATGGTCGTTTCCAAAAATTGCTTTCCACTTCGGGTAGTACAACCATGATTTGTTAGGTAGTTTTGACACTTCAGAATTACCCTAGAAATGATGTATTTTTAAATACAATCATGAAATAGTTGAAAGAGAGAGGCAACAAACAATAGAAACGGATATTACTTTAGATGCTCACAACTACAACAACATTCATTGGCAGCAAACGATACCCTTGGGATTTTTAACCATGATAAAACTCTATTTTAATAAGCTATTTTCATGCGAACCAACAAGGGCAAATCAAACAACTAAAACAACAAAGAAAAATATGAGAAACAGCAGAGCCACAAGAATTTAGTTGTTGCACTATACATACCTTAGCTACATCGACCCATACGTCGTTACTCCCAACAATTATTTTATTCGTGGTATGATTGAACTCCGCACCGCCACCCCCGGTGTGTTTCAATACAGTTTCTATGGCATGGTATGTGCACTTCCACACCTGAATCTTCAACTTTATATGCTTTGAGGAAATTCCACAAGTTGGAAGCCGCATGTGCATTATCTTCTCCAATCTTACCAAGTAGCCACCCTTAAATTTACCATCGCACTTCTTCCCTTCGGACCTTAGCACCTCAAGTGTGCTAATAAGAGCCTCCTCCTCAACATCATCCCAGTAACGCCTAACTGAAGCCGAGAACTGTGAAGACATAGTAATGGAATGTGGTGATGACGCAGACTGAGCCATATTCCTGTTAACCGAATTATAATAATTAAAAGATGGACAATCCGGAGGATAATTACCACACGTACTAGGTTATTCAAATGTAACACCCCAAAAAAGGCAAAAATAAATAAAATCAGTCAAATCGACCCTAACACGATGAACACAAGAGAGTCACATATACAAAAAACGCTCACTTTTATTGCAAGAACAAAAAAAATAAAAGTTTTAAATTGAAACTTCTACCAAGAATAACAACTTCCAAAACAAATGTCAAACTAACATTCCCATATCGACTGACGTGACCCTAATTTTAAGAGGGAAGTAGGCCTCTACTCCCGAGCCATGCATTGTACATATCATTAGCGAAGATGTCGCGCCATGCATTCCATTCACTACTAGGCTCAATGGTGTCAATGCCGTCTAAACCTTCGCCGACGTGCACTTCAGCTTGGCCACCATTCATGATCTCTTCCTCCATAGGATCTATGGTCATATGTGTTCGGATGAAGTTATGGAGCAACGCACAAGAGAGGATAATCAGATTTTGAGTTCTCAATGGATAAAAACTCTTGCTCCTTAGTATTCCCCACCTTCCTTTTAAAAGGCCAAAAGTACGCTCAATTACATTCCTTGCACGACAATGACGCATATTGAAATACTCTTTGTAGTTTTGTGGCGCATGCGCACCCGGCCCCCATTCATCCAAATGACAGCGAGTACTCCGAAAAGGTGTTAAGAAACCCTTCGAGTTGATTAATCCAAGATCGCATAAATAGTAGTTACTTGAAATACAAGACATAAACATAGAGTTGTTTACAAATTTATTTGCATGGTCTGTTGGTGGAAAAATTATACACCACGTACGAGATGTTTGCATGTAAATGTAACCAATACCTTTTGGTACGCGTAGGCCGTTGCTCCGATCGATCGCATTTTTCAAAATTTGACTGTCAGCCGCAGAGCCTTCCCAACCATATAATACATATATGAAATTCATATCAAAATTGCATACGGCGAGGACATTGACTGTTATGTCACCTTTGCATTTAATATATCGGACTTTATCACGTAAAGGGATACGGATCTCGATATGGATTCCATCGAGCGGACCTAAGCAACCCTGCAATTAACACACTAGCTCAATATTTGAATAACTAAAGGTTCGGTATAGAATATCAGTTTAAGAAATGTAATATATCATATTTATTATGTATAATACGATTATCTAACCTAAAAATATTTCCATGTTGGGTGTGTTGAGTCTTAGGGGATTGGGTCCGGGCGAACAAGAATTAGCCTACTGCACTTCATCAAGGCCTTCATTGTCTAGTTAAATTACTTGCTAATCGTGTGGCTAGAGCGTTGGAAATCAGTTTGCAATGTGACATTTTTCTTGTGGTGAGCCAATGTGGAGACAAACACAACGACCTTCTCGGGAACTGACACGCATTTCTCGTTCTCCAATCCTCCAACGTTTTCCAGAAGGTCGCAAAGGTTAGCAAAGTAGTTCCAATCCATCCTCAAATTTTTAATGTAGTTACTGTCGCTGCGCTCTACTATCCTCCTCAAATAACGTAGTCGTTCTGGAATTTTGTCAATGGTGCTCCACTTGTATCCGCACCGACGGACTCTCATTTGACAATGCATACACCAATACTAGTATGCAAGGTACGTGATGCACATACACACAACATTTTGATAAAATAACATGTAAGCGTAAAGGACGGATCGTACCCGCTGATGGTTAGCTATATCAAATCACTAGTGCATCAAAAACTTGTAAACACCACATAAATACTATATAACCAACCCATATGTCAATAATAAAAATGGCAAAAACAATTAATCAACACCCAAAATAACCGACCCATTTGTTAATGAACACCCTACAAACGAACAACACCCCCCCCTAAAGGAAAAGTTATTCAAATAGGAAAAAAATAAAAAACCATCTAATTTAGTTAACTGGAAAGAGAACAATAACAACAGCAGATTTTCTGAAAAAAAATTTCACAACCTATGACAACTTTACAACATCACAAATACCCAATGCGTTCAAATCCCACAAATATGATTCGACCCAAGATAGATTGCAATCATCTCGCGGGTCTTCGAGTGCAAATCGAACTTTGAGAAAAAAAAATTACCTCACAACTAAGCCTGATACGAAAACTTGTTGAATCCTTAAAGCGAGACCTTCTCTAATGGTCCAATTGCTAATTGTCCGAAATTGGTGACCTATAACCATGAAATGCATTGGTTGTTCAATTTTAACATTGGATACATAGGGTTTAAAGAATGAAACCAATGTTTTTTTAACCAAAAAAAAACCCAATAGAGAGAACAATAGTAGCCAAGTATGCGATGGAATGCATCTGTGCACAAACCACTACAAGGAAGAGTTGTCGTTGAGGAAGACGGAAAAAGGTAGAGAGATTTCTAAGGCAAATCCATTCTGACTGTTGTCAACAAGGGCAAAGGAAGTGAGGGTACTTTCTTATAAAGTGGTTGGGTAGATTTTTACTAGTTGGTATGAACAATTTAAGTGAGGAGAGTTTGGTAAAAAACAAGGCAATATTGAGGGACAAAAATGTAATTTCAGATGAAGCAATTTCAATCTCCAATTATTGCATCACAATCTCACCTTCAAGGTTGAGATTCCCAACTGCCACCATACGTGGTAATACGCCGGGCCCCAAGGAGTTGAAGCAGGCCCGTCTTCTAGAGCCATACAAACCAAATAGGGACTGATAGTGACTATGGGTGTGATATTCCATGGTATTACATGAAATAAAAAATGCCCTTATCATATATACATATATGTCAACTGGCCTTACTAAATCATTTGGACTTACAACCCGATTCTTTCTGTGTTTTGCCTCAAACTAGGGTTTGCAAGATGAATGAATAAGTTATGTATTCATAGTTGCACACTTATTTGCTTCCAATTGTCAATTATTTATTGTGGAGTTTATGACTCCAAGACATTGTTAAGAATGATCTAAACTCCTATGTTATGTTTAGATTGAACTTTGTATTAATTTGATCGCGACAAGTTTATTGCGAGTTAGTTCTAATGTTGGTATCCTATGTAGCAATAGTACTTTTGCCGAAGAGGTTGTTAGTGAATGTTTAATTTAGAATGGGATGATCGTATTAAGTATCATCGAGGTACGGGTACTTTGTACGGTTACCCAGTGACATCTCGATCATATTAGTTCATTTTAACGAAAGGGGTGTTACAATTTTTCTCTTAAAAAAGATTTATATTAAAGAGATAAATACCGAAAATAGCAATATGAAGACCCTCCACAAATGCCTACAAAAAAAGGGTCATTTGGGGCTTAAACACACACACAAGCTCACATGTACATGATATTTGTACGAGCTTTCAAAATTTTCAAGTCTTCAAATAGCTAGCAACGCGCTTGACAATGTTATACATCCGCAAAGGCTTTACATCATCTTTAAAGCGTAAGTGCTTCAAGACCTTTGACTTCAAAGCCGCCCTTTCACTTTAAGGTAAATCGTGACTTCCACCTGCAAATCTAGGAGGGAATCACACCATTAATCTGAGAACAAGCTTAAAGCTCTTGGAAAATAAATTCGGAGAAAATAATTAGGGGATTAGTCTTCTAGGATATTATTTTCCTTTTAAATTGTATCATTTTTTTTAATTTAAAATATTTGTTATATATTTTTTTCGTCTTGTACTTGTTTGTTTTACATACTCAAACTTTTGTAAGAACAATATAAATTCAATATAAAGCACATTTGAACAGGGAGTATAAGTAAAACAATTTTATTAATTAATGTTACACATGCATTATACTATAGACAATTTAATGTGATTGACTATTTTTGTCAATTCTTCTTACAATCTAATTTTTCTTTCACACAATATAATTTAGGGTGAATTATGTTTACTTCTATTTAGGCATATCCTATTTATAAAAAACACCCAAACCTATGAGAAGTTACAATTATCCCCTGAATTGAGAGGGTTTTTTATTATATCAATGAAAAGTCCATTTTACCCCTAAGTGATTTAAGCAAAAAAAAAGATATATATATGTTTATATAGTATATATAATATATATGTTTATATAGTATCAAACTATATTTTAACTATTATTATTTATACTAGATTTTAATTATGTATAATATATTTATAGGTATACATATGTTTATATAGTATATATCTTTAACTATTATTATTTATATTATCTTTTAATTAGTTATAATATATTTATTGGAATACATATGTTTGTATAGTGTATATATATATTTATGTAGTATATATAATATATAAGTTTATATAGTATCAATATTATTAGCAGACAAAACTATTTATAAGCATCAGACGAATATTTACTGGTATACATATATTTATATAGTATATATAATACATGTGTTTATATAGTATCAATATTATATTTTATCTATTGTTACTTATGCTATCTTTTAATTATTTATAATATATTTATTGATATACATATGTTTATATAATACATGTGCTTATATAGTATCAATACTATATTTTATCTATTATTACTTATACTATCTTTTAATTATTTATAATATATTTATTGGTATACATATGCTTATATAGTATATATAATACATATGTTTATATAGTATCAATATTATATTTTATCTATTGTTACTGATACAATCTTTTAATTATTTACTATATATTTATTGGTATACATATTTTTATATAGTATATACAATACATATGCTTATATAGTATCAATACTATATTTTATCTATTGCTACTGATACAATCTTTTAATTATTTATAATACATTTATTTATTTTTTAAAATTGAAAGAAATAATGTTAAAATAAATTAAAATAAGGATAATCAAATAAATATATAATAAATATACAACAAAACAAAATAGAACACAACCTCCAACAATAGTTTGGTGGTGAAGGGTTGGTCATCCAACCTTGAGGTCACGAGTTCGAATTGCCTCAATTACAAATATTTGCATATTTTGGGAGGTACTATTCTAGTGGCGTCCGGAGCGACGACCAGGTAGTGGCGGGGACTGGCGGCGGCGGCGGTCTGGTGGGCGACTGGCGTTGGCGGCCAGTAGAAATTTCAACCGAAATTCCGCTGGATTCGTTCTGGAGAAATTTTGGTGGAAATTTCCGCCGGATTGCTTTCCGGTGGAAAACACCGTTCTAGGGCCGTTTTTTTCGACCGACACGATTCCGTCGGTTTTCCGCTGGATTTCCACCTGATTTTCCCCCAGGAATTTGCCTTTTTTCTGTAGTGTATATAATATGTATTATAATTTTTTTATCAAATATTATAATATTATTAATTTTTTCTATTTATAAAAACAAAGTTTGTAATGTTACACGATATTTTTATGTATTTTGTGTTTATTAAATATAATTTACATATCAAAATTATATATTTTAAAGTATATGTTTATAAATATTTGCATATATTATATAAAAAATTTATTTTTATTTAAAAAGATATTTGAATATGTGTAATATTTTTAAAATTAAATATGTATAATATAACAAAAAACTCCCTCGAAGGCAAAGTAGTCATTTCAATATGGTCAAATACCTATTCTTATTTCCTGAAAGGCAATTTTGGAAGTTTTTTTTTTTTGGACTAATGGAAGGTGTAATTCGTAATTAACCCCTCAATTCAGGTGGTAATAATAATTTTTCATAAGTTGGGGTATTTTTTGTAAATAGAGTATACCTCAGGAAGGTAAATGTAATTCACCCTATAATTTATATACACAAGACGAGATGCATGAGTGCCTTTAAATAAAAACTAGCTTATTGTTCTTTGTATAATTATTTACTATTTAGCATATAGAACTATTAGATGCTAATTACATTAGTAAAAATTTATTTATACAATATTTAATTAGGGTATGCATTATTTCTTAAGAAGTTAAATAAAACAGTTATATCTGCATTAGTAGTTAATTTATTGAGTAAGTAACAAATAAGTAACAAATCTTTACTAATTTTTTTAATATTATGTTTAGAATATAAGTGAACAATCTAATAAAATTTAAAGATCAAATTAAAAAATTTTAATTCGTCCTAGAGCGAGAATTGAGCACTAAATCCTTCAATTCGAACGTTGAACTAGAGAACAATGGGAGTAATAAGAGAATTATGTGACCTAGAGTGTATCTTTATTGACTAACACTTTAAAAGTTAATTGGAAAACATACTGATGAGCCAGGTGCCACCTCATCACGCCACGTCAGTAGAGACGACCCTGGCCAACCCAAGTATGGGGTGCAGAAGCCCTCGATCTGTCAGGCTGCCCTTGAATTAGGTTTTAAGCTGGCTGCCCCTGAGGTTGTGATAATGCGCAAGTACGCTACCCAGGGACTTTCGAAATAACCCACGACCTTCGAAGACGTCCAATCCAAGAAACGAGTCTCAAGGCGCTTTTCACGGAGAAGCAAGCTCCAGGTTTACCCAAGGGCGCGAGGGGTCTAATGGCTTAAGGGGTCCTCGAATGCGTCTGTGTCGAGGACGCACCCCTATACTTAGCCGCTGCCCAGCTTGATGCCCATCGGGGGGGAATCCAGCTGGCACCTAATGGCAGGTCTCACCTACTGCCACCTAACATGCCCCAGTGGCACATGGGTCCGAGTCATAAATATAATCATTGGTCATAAATGCTAAACATACACATTAAATGCTAATAAGGCTTCTCATTAATGAGACGTGAGAGTAGCCGCCAACGGGAGTTCAAAAGGGGACCAAAAGCACATGCCCGTACTACTCATGTTAGTAAAAGTTGACTAGCTCCCACCAACAATATCACATCCGGGTGCCTCACTCTCATATATATACCAAATCGGCTCTCCATCCAAGGGTAAGAACACATTAGATTCACTCACTTTGGCACTCATTCTTGATAAGCAAGAGAACTTCTCATTTACTGTTCATCATCTTCTCCAAATACCCTACAACAGACTTGAGCTTCGGAGAGTCTACACCGGGGCATAATTGGCTAGTCTCATGTGCATTCCTCCCTCTTTGACAGGTGGGCCACCAGTATTATTATCGAAGAGCTCTTCGGATCCCGATACGTGGTTGAACCAAAAACCGACCGCATCATTTTGGCGCTAGAGGAAGGGCCCTAATCCTGTCCAAGGGGTGATCTTCAAAAGAAGAAGAAAAAATGGTGAATACACGACGAACCCATATGTCCCTAACCCAAATGGGCAACCGTAACCCTCCCAAAGTAACTCAACGGGCCGGGGAAAATATCAATGTCATAGAAAAAGGCAAGGGGCACACCGCCCTCATGCCGTCGGCAGGGCCAGGGGAGGGTCCTTCTAATAACCTCCCACTGGCCCATGCAGTGGATACGCAGCAGGTGGAGCATACGGTCACCTTCCTCATCAGCCGCATCAGGCAGCTACTGGGGGCCTGCGATGACCAGACACTGATCCGTTTATTGTCCGGGGGACTATCTCCGTCGCCCAACGAGATAGGGGCCCCCGCCGTCTCTCGCCGCAGTGGGCATCCCGCCCCCTCACGGAGTCGTTCACTGCGGGAGGGAAGCCGCCGGAACTCCCATCTAGAGGAAGTAGTGGAGTTCGGCAATCATGCCAACCGCCGGGCCCCTCCTAGATGTAACGCCGTGGATACTCCCGCTAGGTCTAGGACTGGTGGCCACCGTCCATGCCCGCGAAGGGAGGAAGGACCGGAGGAGTTGGCCCACATACGCCAGTAGGTTAGCGAGCTACACACTGAGATAGAGCGACTCTCCCAGCGACGTGAAGGGGAGAAAAGCGTACGGGTAGATGGTACGCGACACATGCCACCCTATAACCACCAGTTGGGGAGGTCCCCATTCATATTAGAGATCGCAGAATCGTGCTTAGCCCCCGATGAGCACATGCCCACCAGTCTACCCCGATATGATGGCACCACGGACCCGGTGGAACACTTGACTCATTACGAAGATGTAGTGGGGGTAGCGACTAGCAACCAACATGTATGGGCTCGCCTCTTCTCCACGACCCTCCAAGGAATTGCCTTGACGTGGTTTAAGAAGATGGAGCCGCAATCCATTTCGTCATACGAAGAACTGACAGACCGATTCCTGAACTATGTTCCTGCTAAGATATCCTCCAAATTGTCCCATACTCACTATATGGGATCGTGCAGAAGGAAGGGGAAACCCTTCGGGCTTTTATGGAGCGGTTCAACAATGAACTCCTTAAAGTGGAGGATGTCGGCATTGAGTTCGTGAGGCATGCACTCTATCAAGCTCTGAAGAATGAGAGTTGTGCGGAGGCTATCATCATGCAAGCCCCCCGGACTATAGCCGATATCCAGCAGCTCGCCTCAAAGTATATGGAAGTGGAGGAGCTCAACTTAATAAAGCACCCCCCTAAAGCTAAAAGTAAAGGAAGCACCAAGACCCTAGAGAAAAAATCAAGAAGCAAAGAGAAGAAAGAGCCCACGAGGAAGTATAAGGATTATGCTGCCCTCAACAAGACTCCGGTGGAAATCTTCACTCTTCTCGGGTGCCATGCGTTTTCAATGCATAAGAAGAAACCCGAGGGGAGTAGAGCCAGGAAGAGCGGAAAATACTGTGTTTACCACTGACAGTATGGAGGATTGTTATACTCTACAAGATGAGATCGAAACCTTGATTCATGGTGGAAAGCTGCAAGAGTTTGTCAAGAAGCTTGAGTACTACGAAGCTCAAGCCTTTCCAGTCCACTGGGAAAGATCGAGGTCCCCCAGGAAGCAAAGCCCTCCAAAACACTCAGAACCTCGAAGAAGGCGGGGAAGAGGTCGATGGGTGGCAATCACCCCACAAAGGGCACGATCCTCATGATCGTCGGGTGGCCAGCAGGGGGAGATACCTAGTCCTCACGGAAAAGAGTGGGTAGGAAGCTCCGGTATGACCGGTTTGCCCTCGAGGACCTGAATCGTCCCCAACTGGTCAATGCGATCGAGGAGTGCTCTATAGAGTTCAATGAGAGTGACAGGATCCCGGTGTAAAGTCTAGAAGGTCTGGTCGAGCAGCCCTGACTATCCGATGGTGGTGATGATGGACGTGGCTAACTTCACCATCACCAAAACGTTGATCGATAATGGCAGCTCGGCCAACGTCCTGTTTTATTCAACACTAAGGAAGATGGATATGGGCAAGATATATATGGAACCGGTGCGGACGCCCTTGGTAGGCTTCGGGGGCTCCCAAATCACCCCCCTGGGGCAGATTAACTTGCCGATGTCCCTCTGTTTAGAGCCGGCGATAAGGACTTTAATGGTGAATTACCTGGTGGTGGACGCCCCGTTTGCCTACAACATGATTTTGGGTCGTCCGGTACTCAATGCATTCAGGGCAGTGGTGTCAACTTACCACCTTATGATGAAATTTCCCACGGAATCTGGGATTGAGCAGGTCCAATGCGACGTTGTCGACGCATGGACCTGTTACTCGGTGTCGTTGGGAATGATGCCTAGGTCTGGGAAGAGGAAGTCACCCAAAGTAGGCTTCGATAGCGATTTTGAAGAACCGGCAGGGACGTCCTCAAAAGATAGAAAACTTGAGGACAACAGGATTGAGCCCACTAGAGAGTCTAAAGCTATCGAGCTAGAACCGGGGAACCCCGAGAAGACAACCAAAATTGGAGTGCAACTCGACAAGACTAAGGAGGTGATGCTCATACAATTCCTTTGAGAAAACAAGGACGTGTTTGCATGGAAGCCCTCAAATTTTCGCGGGATTAGTCCCGAGGTTATCGTGCATCGATTAAACGTTGATCCGACTTTCAAGCCCATCAAACAAAAGAAAAGAGTTTTTGGGGCTGAGAGGAATAAAATAATAGAGGGAGAAGCAAACAAGTTGTTGGAAGCTGGATAAATCGTGCCTATCCACTTCCCCGAATGGTTGTGCAACGTGGTGGTGGTCCCCAAGGGACAGAACAAATGGAGGATGTGCAACGATTTTACAGATCTCAATAAGGCGCGCCCAAAGGACCCCTACACACTCCCTCGAATCGACCAGCTGGTGGACTCCACTGCAGGATGTGAAATGATGAGTATGATGGATGCTTACCGAGGATACTATCAAATTTCGATGGCCCCAGAGGACCAGCCAAAAACCTCGTTTGTGTTAGAGATGGGAGTGTACTGCTTTCTGGTCATGCCTTTTGGACTTAAGAACGCAGGGGCGACTTACCCAAGGTTAGTAAACCTCATCTTCAAAGAACTGATCGGACACATTATTGAAGGTTTTGTGGAAGATATGAACGCCAAAAGCACCAAGGAGAAAGATCACCTTGAACATTTGAAGGAAGTCTTTTAGGTGCTCAGAGAGCTTGGCCTCAAACTCAACCCCTCGAAATGCACTTTCGGAGTTCGAGGGGGAAAATTCTTGGGGTACATGGTTAACGAGAGAGGAATCGAGGCTAATCCCAAAAAAATCGAGGCACTGCAAAAGATTGGGACTCCCAAGTCAGTGAAGGACGTGCAGAGGCTCTGCGGCCGAATTGTCTCTCTTAACAGATTCATCTCTCGGTCGGCGGATAGAAATCTCCTTTTCTTCAAAAAGCTAAGGAAGGTTCCTAAATTCAGGTGGACTCCTCTGTGGGAGCTTAAAGAGTATTTGGCTACGCCGCCGCTCCTGGCCAAGCCCAATCCAGGAGAAAAATTATACTTATACCTCGCGATATCCCCCAAGGCTGTCAGCTCTGTAATTGTAGTAATAAGGGAACGGAAACACCTCCCTGTTTACTACCTCAACAAGATGTTACATGGGGCGGAAAAGAACTATCTTGAAATAGAAAAGTTCACTTTGGCTTTGGTTCATTCCGCGAGAAAATTAAGACAGTATTTCCAATCGCATTCGATGGTGGTACTCACGGACCAGCCCCTCTGACAAGTCATTTTAAAGCCTGATATATCAGGCAGGCTAATTAAACGGGCTATAGAGCTGGGAGAGTTCGATATCTCGTACCAACCACGAACTGCCATTTAGGACCAAGTATTGGCCGACTTTCTCCTCGAGAGAGTTGGTCTATCGAAAGAAGAAGAACCACCCACCACAAGCCCGTGGGTACTGCATGTAGACGGCTCCTCCACCACCCAAGAGTAGGGATGGCAACGGGGCGGGTATGGGGCGGGTTTAGCAAGACCCGGGACCCGCCCCGCCTGCCCCTGTGGGGACCCGGACCCGCCCCCACCCCGCACCGTACCCGGCAGGTCCGGGTAGACCCGGTTTACCCGGTGAGTCAACACAAACATTGGAATGATTTTTTTTAACTATGAACACAAAATACACAAATACTCAGCAGAGCTCGCATAATGGAGCTAATGGCGACAATAATCAGCACAATAATCAGCAACATAAGATGACAACAAAAGGAAACATCAAAGAAGAATCACTTTTTAAGCACACTATTTCAATGACACGAATATACAGAATGGTAAGCCAAGATGATTCAGCTCCATCATTATTTCATGAATAACCATAATGTTGGCAGAAATGAGATATAAAAGTCACAATTCGAAGTTCTCATTTTTAAATGATGTTGCACTCATTCATCACTGATATGGAAATGTACTTGGAGAAGTGGAGGCAGTCAAAAGCAGAAGTAACAATAAGAACATGAATTCTTTTGCAGCTTTGGAGGCTGGACTCTGGAGCAGTGGAGGTGGAGCTGGAGTTGGAAACTGAAGCAGTAGCACTGGAGCAGTGGAGGTGGAGCTGGAGCTGGAGACTGGAGCAGCAGTACTGGAGCAGCGGAGCTGGAGCTAGAGTGGCAGCAGACGAGCCGCGAGCAGGAGCAGCAGCAGCAACAGGCGAGAAGGAGCAGCAGCAGGCGAGAAGGAGAAGGTGGTGAAAGTGGAATTGGAGATTTTGAAATTAAACCCTAGCCGGCTTCTACTTGTCCTTGGTAAAAATGTGAAATATTGAAATTACAAAAATAAATAAATAAACAAATATATAATAATACGGGGCGGGTCGGGGAGGGTTATAGTAGACCCGGGACCCGACCGGGGCCAAAAACTCAAGACCCATGACCCGCCCCTTAGACCCCATTTTTAAACCCAAAATCGCCCCATCCGGGGCGGGTCCCCGATTTACCCGGACCCATTGCCATCCCTAACCAAGAAGGGAAGCCGGGATTTCTTTACAGAGTCCAATAATGAAGCCGAATATGAAGCCCTTATCGCTGGCCTCGAATTGGCCATTAGAAAAGGGGTTTCCCATATCAGGGCCTTCACTGATTCTCAACTGGTCTTCAACCAAATCGGAGGAGCATATGAAGCAAGGGACACCACGATGACTAAATACCTCGAGCACGTAACCAAACTGAAATAAAGTTTCAAATCTTTTGCTTTGGAACAAATACTGAGGGAGGAGAACAAGCGCGCGGATGTGCTATCAAAATTTGCGAGTGCCCACAAAGGTACAAGGGACCAAGTGGTCAATTTTAAGATCCTCGATTCCCCCTCAATTCGAGAGTAAACAACCAGCATCCTCCCCATTTAATCCCTCGAGCCTAATTGGCAGGATGAGATCCGTGCCTTTTTTTGGGGGGGTGAGGGGGGGAGAGCGACGGAACAATTGAACAAAAGCGGGCACGAAGACTAAGGAGGCAATGCACGAGGTACGTTTTAGACAGCGAACGGAGGATATTCCGAAAATCTTTCCTCGGAACCCCACTTGGATGTCTCCTCCCTTCGGAGGTTGGGAAGGTATTGCAAACGGTCCACGAAGGGAGTTGTGGGAACCATGCGGGAGGAAGATCCCCAGCCAAAAAGACCATGGGGAGTGGTTTCTACTGGCCCTCGATCCTAGAAGATGCATGTGAGTATGCATGGAAATGCCCGAAATGCCAATTTTATGCTAACCTCCCTCACAAGCCAACTGCAGAAATGATGAACGTCGAAATTTTGTGGCCTTTTGATCAATGGGGAATCGACGTGGTAGGACCTTTCCCCACCGGCAAGGGTCAAAAGAAGTTCGTCATAGTGGCAGTGGAATATTTTATGAAATGGGTCGAAGCTGAGGCAGTCCCCAAGATTACCGACGCCTCGATTCAATCCTTCATATGGAAGAATATCATCTTTCGATTCGGAGTCCCTCGAATATTGATCTCGGACAATGGCAATCAATTCCAGAGTCGAGCCACGACCGAGTGGTGCCAAAGTCACGAAATTGAACAACAATTCATATCGGAGGGAAACCCGCAAGCGAACGGTCAAGTCGAGGTTACCAACCGCATTATTCTGCAAAACTTGAAGACTTCATTGGGCACTCTCAAAGGAGAATGGGCAGACGAATTGCCTAGGGTTTTATGGGCTTATCGCACAACCCCTTGAACGGCAACAACGGACTCCCCATATGCCCTAGTGTACAGATCCGAGGCGGTGATCCCAGCCGAAATATTGCACAGCACGGCTAGTGTTATGCATTTCAACAAGGCCAGAAATGATGAAAATCGAGCCACGGAGTTGAACCTACTTGAGGAGAGAAGAAACGAAGCCTGGTCGAGGATGCAAAAGTACCGAGCCTCCATGGCCCGAGCTTATAATAAAGGCGTACGCCCCAGGAACTTCCAGCTTGGAGACCTAGTCCCCAAGAAGATCGAAGTATCCAAGCATGCGGAAAAGTTGGATCCGAACTGGGAGGGACCCTACAAAGTTGTAAAGGTCTCGAAGAACAACGCGTACCAGCTCAAGGGCATGGACAGAAGAGAACTGTCTCGACCATAGAACGCTTCAAATCTCAGAAAGTTTTATATTTAAAATAAGCAGGAAATGCCTCAAAAGGAATAAATTTTATTAATAAGCCCGGAGGCATCAGATTTACAAAAAGGGGGTACAGGGGCTTAGGTGTTACAGTGAATGAAGCTCTACCTAGTCGCTGACCTCGACGGGTCCTTCATCCTAGCCTTCGCCCTGACCCCCGACGCCGACATCAAAATCAAGAGCGGGGGGACTAATGATGAGCCAGGTGCTACCTCATCACGCCACGTCAGCAGAGACAACCCTGGCCAACCCAAGTGTGGGGTGCAGAATCCTTCGATCTGTCAGGCTGCCCTTGAACGAAATTTTAAGCTGGCTGCCCCTGAGGTTGTGATAATGCGCAAATACGCTGCCCCTGAGAAGCAAGCTCCAGGCTTATCGAAGGACGCGTGGGGTCTAATGGCTTAAGAGGCCCTCGAATGCGTCTATGTCGAGGACGCACCCCCATACTTAGCCGCTGCCCAGCTTGAAGCCCATCAGGGGGGAATCCAGCTGGCACCTAATGGCAGGTCTCACCTACTGACACCTAACATGCCCCAGTGGCACATGAGTCCATCCCATCGGTCTCCAACGCATTAAATGTCAAGTTATAAATATAATCCTTGATTATAAATGTCAAAGATACACATTAAATGCTAACAAGGCCCCCCCTTGAATGAGACGTGAGAGTAGCCGCCAACAGGAGTTCAAAAGGGGACAAAAAGCACATGCCCATACCACTCATGTCAATAAAAGTTGACTGGCTCCCACCAACCATGTCACATCTAGAAAACATAAGATTCACTCACTTTGGCACTCATTCTTGATAGACAAGAGAACTTCTCATTCACTGTTCATCATCTTCTCTAAATACCCTACAACTGACTTAAGCATTGGAGAGCCTACGCTGGGGCAAAATCCGCTAGTCTCACGTGCGTTCCGCCTTCTTTGACAGGTGGGCCACCAGCATTATTATTGGAGAGCTCTTCGGATCCCGACACGTGGTCAAACCAAAAACCAACCGCATCAGATACACTTTAAAAGATCCATAATTGTACAACAATATCAAAAAAAAGAAAGTTTAATCTGTACATAGCACCTAATACATACTAATGTATAAAGAACTATGATGCATGGACACGCCTAAAAATGATGCCGTGCAGTGTCGGACACGGACACGGCTGCGACACATGTCCGACATGGCAAAAACGTGTTCGAAAATTAAAAAAGAAGAAAAAAATCCGACACGGCTGGGACTTTTTTGATATATTACAAAGTTTAAATGGGGTCTTTTTTAAAATTTTAAAAAATTTAGTGAAAATACTGAAAATAACAAATAATTTTTTTAATTGTTAAATCTTATAACCCAATTAAAATGTGTTTGTTTTAATGATTAATATTATTATTTATCTATCACATACTTTAATTTAATAAATTATAAATAGATAATATAATATAAAATATTTTTTAATAACCGTGTCAAAGCCGTGTCGCGTCCTAAAATTTTAAAATTTTTCGTGTTGCCGTATCCGTGTTGTGTCATGTCCGTATTCCCGTGTCCGTGTCCGTACATCATAAATAAAGAATGATGCACGGACACGCCTAAAAATGATCCCGTGCAGTGTCGAACATGTGTTGGACACGGACACGGACACGGACACGGCTCCGACACGGCCTCGACACGTGTCCAACACGGCAAAAACGTGTTCGAAAATTAAAAAGAAAAGAAAAAAATCCGATACGGTGTCGGACACGGCTGAAGGACGTGTCCGACACGGCTAGGATACGGCTGGAGCGTTTTTGATATATTACAAAGTTTAAATGAGGTCTTTTTAAAATTTTTAAAAATTTAGTGGAAACACTGAAAATAACAAATAATTTTTTTAATCTTTAAATTTTATAACCCAATTAAGAGTTGTTTGTTTTAATGATAAATATTATTATTTATCTTTCACATATTTTAATTTAATAAATTATAAATAGATAATATTATATAAAATATTTTTTAATAACTGTGTCAGAGCCGTGTCGTGTCCTAAAATTTTGAGATTTTTCATATCGCCGTGTCCGTGTCATGTCATGTTATGTCCGTGTCCCCGTGTTCGTATCCGTGCATCATAGATGATCCAAGAAAAAGTTCTCATTTGGTGCCCAATCTATATCTTAGAATTCTATATATAAATTAAAGATGCAGTCCGATCCCATAAAATTAACCACACATGTTACAAGAAAAGATCACGATAACACAACCCAAAAGTTGTAATTACATGGTCCTAGAAACAGACCCCCATTGGCAAACAAGAGATTACATTACAAATTCAAAAGCAACCAAAGAAAAGCCCATCATGTACTAGCTTTAATAAAAGTAGCATCCTAGGTAGAAATACATACTCCATATGTATCAGTTTTCGAACATCATTCTCACTGTTTGATATGAAACTTTAAAGCTCGTAAAAAGGAGCCCAACTCACATGCCATCTTAGTCAAGCCCGCCAAAATAAAAGTCCGAAAAAGGCTAGGATCATGGATAAGCATAATGGAATGCTCTTGGGGTTCAAAATTTCTCCCACGCTCATGTCTGTATTGATTCCTGACGGGCCCATGGGATTGTTAGCCCCACTTAATGCCCCGGTAGAAGGGGTTGTCACGAGAGGAGAGCCACCATTGGGCGTTGTGGTGGTGGGCACGCCTGTGATTGGCGTCGTGGGAGTTCCAGTGACCGGCGTTGTAGGAGTGCCAGTAGCCGGTGTCGTGGGAGTCGTAGTCACCGGAGTCGGAGTGGTAGTGGCACTGAATAGAACAGAAAGGCATCACAAATTGATTTTGATGTAGTGCCAATCCTTTTTTATGAGATAAAAATGAAATACATTGTCAAAAAAATATTCTAACCATTTCAGTTTAGTTCGTCTATAAATTTAAAAATGATTTGTTATACCATTTAATTGTTATTATAACATAAATATATTTTTAATTATTATACTATAATACATTATTATAATTAGTAGATGCGGCACATTCTATATGTGTAGAAAATGAAAATAATATACAATTTAATCACATGTTTAATAAATTTAAAATTTTATATATTAGGAAAATCAAAAAAGTTGATTGAAAATTAAATTTATGTATTATGCATGAAAAACAAAAAAGAAATGATTGAAAATTAAATTGAGCAATTATTTTGCAGTTTTTGAGCAAAATACATTAAAGCCAACTACATCATAAATTAATGAAATACCAAAAGGCTAAATATAATTATTGTCCTTTATGTTCTCTTTTAAAGAAGTATACTAAGAGTCAGTTTGAATGATTTTTTTAAAAAAGAAAAATATTAGTTTTTTTTTTAAACAAAGTGAAAAAAAAAATTCAACATTTCACTGGACTTTAAAAAAAACCAAAAACAATGAAAAGAAAAAGTTCAAAAAAGACTTTTTTAAAAAAAAACTATATAGAGTAGTTTCTCAAAAGAGAAAAATAAAAAATAAAGAAAGAACTTCCAGAAATTTTTAATATATTGCATCAAAATGCAAACTTACCTAGCTTAAAAAAAAACTCTAATTATAAAAAAAAAATAGTATTGAACAATTATTTTTCATTTTTAAACCTATCCAAACATGCCCTAAATTTCCTCACAACTCCTTCCAATCTTGCTTCGAGCCATTCTCACAGATCACACCTCTCCTTTCAGGGCTAGTTAATAATTTTTCTATTCTGTATTGCGAGATTTTTAACTGCCTTTTCTTTCCCCTAAATTATAAAAATATTTTTAATATTTTATATAAATTCGATAATGCTCCCCTAAATAAAAGAATTTCTAACCTCATTCCTACCACCACCATATTACCATGTCTCGTAAATTAACTGGATTTAACAAAAGGTGTGTGACAATTTTTGTCAAAACTATTAAAATAATCATTTTTGTAAAAAAAAGAAAATGCATGTCTCCTCACATGTAAAAAAGTTATAAATTAAATATGCTCTTAACTTCATATTTTAGTACCTAATATTTTTTTATTAAAATATAATTTATTTGCACGTAAAATATTTTCATTTCTAAAAATATTAAATATTAAAACTTAAAAATATAGGGTAGAAAGAAAAGTAAATAAACATGTAAATTATGGGTGTTGATTTTATAAAAAGAAATATCAGGGCGATCCCTACAATAAATTCCGGCTCCTGCAAAAACTGATTTTGGCTGCCAGTAAATGGAAAGGACAGCAATTTGGCACTAGCCATTAATCTTGAATTATCCACCTCAACTTTTTGACTTCAGGCACACCTCTCCCTCTCCCTCTCCCTCCTTCTCTCTCTCTCCCTCTCCCTCCTTCTCTCTCTCTCTCTCTCTCTCTCTCTATGTATATATACATATAACAAATTAGTTAATTATTCTTAGGACCACTTAAATACTCCAAAAGAGCAAAAAAGTCACATATGAAGTGGGAAAAGGAGGACAAGTGTATGGACGTCTTTTACTTGTAAAAAAGTAATACAAAACAACTACTATTTACCTTAGCTGTGAAAAAATAAAAATTTAAAAAGGGCGCTTTGGATTCTATCTAGCCAATTATTGCTGCATCTTTTGAATACAGATGTTTGTCACAATTATGAGACCAATAATGAGCCAAGGACAGCATCATGCCGTTCAAGACAAATGTTTATTACACCTAAGGATTCATACTATATATTGATTATATTAGATAGAGGATGTTTGGCTAAGTTTATTTTAAATTTAAACATTTTTATATTTTATAAGATATTTTAAAAAATTATAAATTATTAAATTTTATTTTAAAAATAAATTATTAAAATATCTAAATAAATAAATTAGGTGTTAGCTTATAAAATATTAAAGAGTGTTTGGCTAAGCTTATAAGCTCTTTAAAGATGTTTTGAAGAGTTTATAAGATGTGTTGGAGTGTTTAGCTAAATTTTACTGAAAGGGGCTTATAAATTCCAAAAATAAGATGTTCAAGAGCTTACAAACTCATTTTAAAAAAAATGAGGAGGTGCTTACTTATTTTTTAAGATCTACCAATATTTTTTGTATTCAACTAAAATAATTACAATATTGTCATTACTAATATCTTATAAGCTAACACTCAGCTTATTTATCCAAATACTTTAATAATTTATTTTAAAATAAAATCTAACATTTTATAAGATGTTTTAAATAAGTTTAGCCAAACACCCTTTTACTCTCTTGTATTAAAAAAAAAAGGTGTATTATATATACATATTCTATATAATCAAATGGCATTTGAGATTATTTATTATATTTTCTATTAATTATGCTACGCACATACATGCCGTTTGTATTACTTAATAAGTATTTTTTACATTTAATAAGAATATAATACGTATACAATTTAACAAAGAATGTAATATAAGATATAAAAGTGATTGAAACATATAAAACAATTTTGTGTGATTGAAAATAATGTAAACCAATCGTTGAAAGAGAATGCAAATAAAAGGACGAGATTGAAATATTCCTCAAGGGCCATGACATACAAGAATCTACCAACAATGGTTCACATGGTGTACATGTATACATGTGCCCTAGTTAATATTTTGTCTTCGATTTTAGGCCACGAAAAAAAAAATAAAATAAAAAAGAATGCAAAATGCCAATATAAATAAAAAGTTACACAAATTTCAAGTCAAAATTAAAATTGTTTATTTTTTGTGTAAAAATTTGAATAATTCAATTATTAATGGTTTAACTGAATATTTAAGAATAAGATTCACAACCAAATCATCAATAGTCAATCCACTTTAATTTTAATCATAAAAGTAAAATAAAAATAAATAAATGTTTTCACAAGAAATTAATTATAAAAAGAATGACAAAATCCATGCAGCAGTAGAAACATTGCAGTATCATATAATATATTTATAATATTTTTTTCTTTCTTTTTAATAAGTTAACAGAATTAAAAGAATTAGTACCATTATCATTTCCTAATAGAAAATCATGGAGGAAAAAAAAAATTCATACCTTGCACTAGTAGGATAAGCACAGCCGGCAGTGCCTGTAAATCAACAAATACAAGAAAAATAAAATAAACGCATTAAAAATTAATTACTTACAACTTCATCTACTAAATCTAGTAGAAGATACAGAAAAATTTTTGTACGAACGCAGTGCCACATCGCACTACTACACCAAATCAAGCAGTCAAAGATTATACCACATCCAATGAAGGAGCCAAGCGGGTGGCTGGAGGATGCAGTCGTCCCGTTCAAGTTCATATCAAATTATAATTTATATATATTTTTATAAAAAATTTAAATTTCATCCCTCCTCCTCCTAAATTATAAATTTTTTTTAATTTTTTGTAAAAATTTGATTTGACTCCCCCCAAATAAAAGTTTTACACTTGCTCCTCTAAATTATACTCTTCACCGCGTTTACTCTTTCGAACTATAAAATATATATTCTTCCACATAAAAAGAGTCGAAAAGAAAAAAATAAAATAAAATAACAATATCAATAAAATTGATTATGTTGGAAACTCACTGGGGTCAGAATTAGTAACGGTAGCAGTGCCAGAAAAATCACAGGCAGTAGAGGCTTGTCGATTTCTTTGGAAATAACTGTTCACGGCGTAGTTGCAGTGAGCCCGAACAGTATTCGGGTTGAAACATTGCCCGCTTTGACGGGTTGGGTTGCAATCCGCCCCGGCTCCACATGCGTAGTCCAGAGTCTTTTGCAACACTGAATCACTCAGACCCTTGCAAACGCACCATGTCGCACCTATACATACACGCACAAATACATTATGTTCTATATATAGTTTTAACACCTAGGGAATCGCTACGACCGTTTCGCGATATTGTAATGAACTCCGAACCATCAGAATAGAGTCAGGGGACTGGAGGGTGTGTTTGGCCTATTCGAATTTATATTAAGCTAAAATTTATATGCATTTTCTTGAAAATGTTAAATTGAATCGTAGAAATACTTTTAATAGTTTATAAAAATCTGATCTAGCCCAAGAAAAAAAATTCTGGCTCCATCTTTGAAAGTGATGGCTCCTGTTCCGGCCTCTGCGACCGTTCCGAGAACCATGGCTATGGAAAAGGAAAAAAACAAAAAAAAAAAACAAGAGAAAGGGAAATGAAATAAGATCTTACTTGAGGGAGCAGCCATGGCCAAAAGAAGGAAGCCTATGAGCACAAATGCAGCCATCATAATTAGGAAATTAAAGGATGAATACACGTACACTATATATGTATATAATGTTGTGATGATGAAGAAAAGAGTTATGGATGTAATTAATTACAAAATGTGTGCAAAGATGAAAGATGTTATGAAGGCTGGTTGCGAGCTTGCTAGAAGAGCACTGAGAGTGAATTTTGGATTGATAGGGTAGTGTGTCGGCTTGTGAAAATCACTTTTTATTGTGTACGCTTTTTTTCTTTTCCTTTTTCACTTTTACTATTTCAAATTGCCCCCCTTCTTTTTTCAAACCCAATTTGCCCCCTTTTGCACAAATATCCAAGGCGCAACTTAGATGTAAACCCAATTCAATTTCATATATACATTAAATGATACAAACCGTGCGATATTTTTAATTTATTTTGAAATGTATTAAAATAAAATATGCGGCACCACACAGTTCATATGTGAAATCAAACATCTAACTCATATAAGGAAAAATTCTTACTCGTGGTTTAATTGAATCTAACAAATTATATAGCAAGCGTATTGTACTTGCTAAGTAATTGATGATCAATAAAAAAGTTTCCCTTAAATTTGAAGTAGTTGTATTTTCATTTTTTTTTAAATATTTTTTATTTTATGTATAATCTTTGTGTGGTAAAATAAAATTTTTTGGATGAATTATATAAAAATTAATGGATGTTAATTATTTAAATTAAGTACTATATTTATATTATCATAATTCATTTATGTTTTTCCTGTTAAACTGAAAACAATATTTAAATAGGAGTATATTTATTTGTAGATCACAATGTTAGATTAAAAAGAATATTTAATATGATTTAATAATTTTTTTGTTTCATTAGTTCTTTGAATATCAGTGAAAGGATGATTTTAGTCTTTAATTAATTGTAGGTCTTATTGTAATAATGAAAATAAATTATATTTTTATTTGAAATGAGAAAGATAGCCATATTTTGAGTTGAAAATTGAAAAAAAAAACGAAACAAAAAAGAAAAAATAAAAACAAAGAATACAAACAATCAAGGCCTATCAAAAAAAGGAGGTATTATGCATCCAAAGAGAGAAGATATAATTAAAAAAGAAGATATTTTCGAATAGTTGGAAGAAATAATAATATGAACACTTAGGAAATGTTAATGATTTTCATTTCGAATTTAATACGATTTTAAAGCGATACAGAGTGAAAGTGATAATTAACTAGTTATAATTATATAAGAAATATAAATATTACAAATAACAATTAAGGTTATATATAGCATAAAATATTTAGAATTTACTTTTAAACGTAGTTGTAGAAATGCAATACTTCATGCTAGAATATAAGAGGACAACCTAGCATTTTAAACCTGTAATTAGAAAATAAACATTCCTCGCAACTTTAAATAGTTTCAAATTAATAACGGCGAGCACATATTGTGTATCAAAACTTTGGAGTCTAGAATCATCTCATTGTTTCATATAACATCACGTCTCATATTTTTAATTGTGTAAATTAATCATAATCTTTTGGAATAACTTTTAGCTTGCAAGTAACTTAGTCGTACTTCTAATCATGTCTTTTGAACTCAAATCTTGAGGCATAATTCACTGCATTTTTATTTTATTTTATTATAAACAATATATTCAACTTGAATTCCACTTAGATAGTTTTTCCTTGTAGCATGGACACAATCTTTTTTTATATTAAAAAAAAAAACAACAACAACAATAATAAAAATAATAATAATAATTATAATGTTAAGTGCTAATTGTTTGTGTTTTTTGATTTAGATTCAACTTTTTTCACTGCACCAAAAACTGAAAAAGGAAAAAATAAATAAATAAATAAAACAAGGGGGATGTGGTAAAACTTGGCCCAAACTTAGAAACATTTGCAGATCAAGTTCAAGATTGTTCTTTTCTGAAAGAAACTAAAAAAGGATATAAATTTTAAGAACAGAACCTTGTATACTATCAACGAAGCGCAACTCACTATACACGATTCACAGTCGTAGCTCATTTTCAATTTTCTATACCATTTTTTATTTTATCTCTTATTTTGATTGATACATGTACATCATCAAGTGTTGTAAAAGGTTTTGAAACTAGTCAAACTTAGCTAGGTTCAAACTCAGTCATAAAGTGGTGCAACCTTCCAAGTATCAGTTTGATCCAATGTTCTGAAAACCGGACCGGACACTGAACCGGCGGCCTTATTGGTCATCGGTTCGACCGGTTCGATCGGTTCGACCACCGGTTCAACCGGTGTGACGTCATATATATGTAATAATTATTAAATTAATTTTTTTATATAAAAATATATATATATATTAAAAAAATAGAGAAAATCCAATACTAATAATAAAATCAAATAAGAAATTCACTTTACTATTTAATAAAAATACAACTCCATTAAAATTATTAACATTCAAATATTAAAAATTAAATAAAATATATATTATATTAAAAAAATTTAAAAACATCTAACAATATATTAAAAATAGAGAAAATCCAACAACACATTAAAATAGTTGATTTCTTCACTCTCTTTCTCTTTTTTCCATAATTTTCTTTTCTTCTCTCTCTCTCTTTTTTCAGATTTTTCTTTTCTTCTCTCTCTCTCTCTCTTTCTTTTCTTTTCTTCTCTCTCTCTCTCTTTCTTTCTCTCGCTTTCTCTTTCTTCCAGATTTTTCTTTTTTTCTCTCTCTCTCTCTCTCTTTTCTTCTCTCTCGTTTTTTTGCAGATCTCTCCTCTCACTCTCTCTTTCTCTCTCTGTCTCGATCTCTCATCTTCTTCTTCTCTATCGAGCCCATTTTCTGAAATCAACACTTTACCTTACCAGGCCGCTGTAAATGACTGCGGAGAGGCGACGAGCGGAGGCGCGGCGGAGAGGAGCAGGCGGAGGCGCTGCGGAGATGAGACGGGCGGAGGCGCGGCGGAGAGGAGACGGGCGGAGGCGCTGCGGAGACGAGACGGGCGGAGGCGCGGTGGAGAGGAGAGTCGACAGGCGGCGGCCGACGGACGGAGGAGGGGAGAGGCGAGGTTCAAATGGGGGAGGCAAAAAATCCGCCCGCCGAACCGGTCCGGTTCACGAGACCGGTTCCACCGGTTTTTCACCGGTTTTTGACGGTTCGTGGCGGGCCGAGTTGGTACCGGTTTTGGAGGTTGATTCGGACCGGACCAGGCGCCGGTCACCGGTCGAACCGGTCCGACCGGCCGGTCCGGTCCGGTTTTGAAAACACTGGTTTGATCTGTTGAACTTATGATGAACTTCTTGAGTCTGGGCGTTTTTGTTAAATAGCCTTTTCAAGTTTTCTTTTTAATTAAATAGCCCTCAAGTTTTAATCTTTAGCTAGATAGCCTTTTTGTTTATTAACTCTAATTAAATGAGATTTAGATAAATAATCATCTAACTTTTAGACTTTATATTTTAACCCCTAAAACCAAGAATATTGCAACCCACGATCAAAACCCTCATCTCATTTCTCAGACAACCTGCGATTTCTTTGGGTAGTAATTTTCCTTCCACATTGTAGTCGAATATTGACAACCTGCGATTTCTCAGACAACCTGCGATTTCTTTGGGTAGACAAACTGTACAAGAGTTTCTTCACAAAAAAGACTTAACTACTTAAGGTAAGAACGCCCTTTTTTGTGGTTTTAATACTAGATTTGAGTAGTACATTCTGTATAGAGCACCATTAATGAATCATTTCATAATGGGTTTTGGAAAATAACCATTAATTCGACAGTTGGGTTGGTGGTTCACCATTAATGGCGATCCCGTGCACAGGGAAGTGAAACAGTTAAACCTTGTGTGATCGATTGATCGACCATAACTTATCGATTAAGAGATCTCTTGATGCATGTGATCGCTTGATCGACCATGTGATATCGATTAAGCGATCTTGTGTGAATGGTCCATCTCTTAATCGACCATCTTATATCGATTAATCGATGTAGTTGTGATCGATTAATCGACCACATATATCGATTAATCGATCTTAGACCACATATATCGATTAATCGACCATAAAATATCGATTAATCGATCTTCTTGTCTTTATATCGCCTAAATCGACCATTTGATATCGATTAATTGATGTATTTGTGATCGATTAATCGACCATAATATATCGATTAATCGAGCTTTTTGTCTTTCCATCGATTAATCGACCATGTTATATCGATTAATCGATCGTTTGTTGTCTGTCGATCGATCGTTTTTATTATTATTATTTTTTGGCGCTCGTGATAATTTTGCATTTCTGTTATCCTATAATATAGGTATTTGGCAGCAAATATGGCGGAAGAATTTGTTGTAGGTGTTGAATTTGGCGAGTGGGTAGAAGAAGAGGCTTGTTTTAAGTGGACAGGGAAATGCAAAGTAACGACACCTCTTGTTGTTACTAAAGACATTTCTTTCAATAGCTTGATTGATAAAATTATTGAGAAGGGGCAACTAAGTTGTTCACGGGCTGATGTTAATGTGAAGTATATGATAACAAAGGCACCTCCTCCACCACACATAACACATCCAGCTGAAATAAAGTCGGACGATGATTTGAAGGTATACTTTGCTGATGTTGCTAGTGAGGGTTGGAGACCAATTCTAAAAGTGTCGGTGTTCAAGTCGAATATTGATGGTTTCAACTTTTACAATAATGACAATTATTTGAACAATGAAAATCCAGTATATGGTTGTACATCAATTGGTGATAATGACATTGTGGAGGAGCAATACACAGAGGAACCTCTTCACAATGATGTTATGGTCCATGAAGATGTCGCTATGACTCAAGAACTACATGAAGTGGATTTTGATGTCGCAGAAGAACCCATTATATAGAACATGTTTCAAGTGATAGGAGCGTGATAGGAAGTCAATCACGACATGCGTTTGATGATAGGTCGGAGTTTCAAGTGGGGTGTTTGTTTAATAACAAAGCCGAAGTAGTAAGAAAAATTCAACTCATTGCTGTGAAAGCAAAGTTTGAGTATTCCGTCAAAAGATCAAACAAATCATTATATGTTGTAGCATGTGTGAGCCCAACATGCAAGTGGTGGATTCGTTGTTGTAAGTATATGAATTCGGAGAAATTTATTGTCAAGAAATATATTAGTGAGCACACATGTGGGCTGGATCATATATCAGGCCAACATCCCCAAGCATCGGCCAATCTCATAGGAGAATGTGTCAAGGACCAATTTGTCAAAGGGGAAGGACTCACACCTAGCGGAGTGAAGACTTATGTAGAAAAAAATTTAGGATGTTCTGTGAGTTATTGGAAATGTTGGAGGGGGCGACAACTTGCAAAGGATTTTGTGAGGGGAACAGCAGAGCATGGGTATGCAGTTCTTGAGGCCTATCGTTTCATGTTGGAGTCAGAAAATAACGGAACCAAGACAGATTTGGTGGTCAACTCTAAAAATCAGTTTCAATTCTTTTTTGTAGCATTTGGCCAATGCATACGTGGTTTTTCATTTATGAGGAAGGTAATAGCTGTTGATGGATGCTTTCTTAAAGGAAAGTATGGCGGTACATTGCTAGTGGCCACTACACAAGACAGTGAGAAGCATATTTATCCTATTGCATGGGCTGTGGTTAACTCTGAGAATGACCGTTCATGGGAGTGGTTTTTTAAAAATCTAAAAGATATAATTCCCGATAGTCACGAGATATGCATAGTATCCGATAGACACGGCTCTATCAAGAGGGCTGTGCAACGTGTTTATCCTTTAGCACATCATGGGTATTGTATGAAACACATTGCCGAGAACTTGAAGCAAAAGTTTAGATGCGGTGATATCCTTAATCTATATTACTCGGCAGCTAAATCTTACACAGTTGGTGAGTTCCAACAACATTTCAGCCAAATACGCCAACTTAAAAGTAAAGTGGCTGACTACCTCGAAAAAGATATTGGCTTCGTGCGTTGGAGTAGAGCTTATTTTCCTGGTAATAGGTATAATATTATGACGACTAATATTGCGGAGTCTATCAACTCAAGACTTCTAAACGAAAGGGAATTTCCAATTGATGCTCTTTTTAACGCAATCCAACAAATCTTGTCAGAGTGGTTTTGTGAGCGTCGTACGGAGATGGTTAAATGCAATACACGATTGGTTCCATCAAAAGAAAGTGAACTTCGTGACAGTTTGGAAAACTCAGCATCTCTTGACGTTGTACAACTCAACGTGCATGAGTACCATGTGCGTGGCTACGGTTCGAATGTTGTTGTTGATCTTAACAATAATCGATGCAGCTGTAAAGTATTTGATATTGATAGGGTCCCATGCCCTCATGCCATAGCTGCTTTAAGACATCAGAATTTTCCCGATTTTGGTATGAGATTGTACTCAGCATGCTCTTTTGCATATAGAACTGACGAGTTTTTGCATGCTTATGCAGAAACAATCTATCCTATTCCTCCGGAGGATTTGTGGGTGGTTCCTGAATCGATAAAAGATATTATCATTGATCCTCCTCATGTGAATCCATCAAAAGGCAGGAAAAGAGTCAAGAGGATCCCAACTGCTTGTGAGGTTCATCAGAAGAAGAACAAGTGCGGACGATGCAATAAGCCAGGTCACAAGAAAGGAACCTGCAAAGAACCCCTTACAAATAACTGAAAAGTGTGGATGTTAGCATTTGTAGTTTATGAACAAGTTTGTACCTGTAAATATCACTACTTTTAATAAACGGAATTTCAAGTTGATCATCAAAAGTCTATTTTGAATCAAATTCTTGTGTTTATATATCGAACAATCGACATGATATATCGAACAATCGACATAATATATCGATCGATCGATATAGTATGTCGATTGATCGATATCTCCACTAGTATTCTGTCCAATCTCAGAAGCACAAGTCGATCAGTCGACATGGAATATCGAACGATCGACACAATTCATCGATCAATCGACATTATATATCGATTGATCGATAGACCCAGTCCTCTTATTCTGACCAATTTCAGAAGCACAAGACTTAGAACCAAAAAAAAAAAAAAAAAATCGATCAGTCGACACCGAATATCGAACAATCGATAAAGTACTTCGATCACACGACATAATATATCGATTGATCGATATCCACAACTTGTATTCTGACCAATTTCAGAGGCCCAAGCCTTAAAAGCAAAGAAAAAAGTCGATCAGTCGACATGGAATATCGAACGATCGACAAAGTAAATCGATCATTCGACATTATTTGTCGATGGATCGATATCTCCACGCCTTAAATCAAAGAAAAAAGTCGATCAGTCAACAAAAAAAATCGAGCAATCCAGTGATACAATCGATCAATCGACACAATGTATCGATTGATCGATATTACCACAACGTGTATTCAATCATAATATAAACTATATATATATATATATATATATCTAGTCTGACATACTATATATCACCACAACTAGCTATATATACATAATACATATATATCTAATGATAATATAAAAATATCTATATCTATAGTATGACGTATATATACAATTGCAATACATACATAATACATATATATCTAATCATAATATAAAAATATATATATCTATAGTATGACGTATATATACAATTGCAATACATACATAATACATACATATCTAATCAATATATAAATATATATATATATATATATAGTATGACATATATATACAATTGCAATACATACATAATACATATATATCTAATCATAATATAAAAATATATATATCTATAGTATGACATATATATACAATTGCAATACATACATAATAGATATATATCTAATCATACTATAGTATGACATATATATACAATTGCAATACATACATAATACATATATATCTAATCATAATATAAAAATATATATATCTATAGTATGACATATATATACAATTGCAATACATACATAATAGATATATATCTAATCATACTATAGTATGACATATATATACCATTGCAATACATACATAATACATATATATCTAATCATAATATAAAAATATATATATCTATAGTATGACATATATATACAATTGCAATACATACATAATAGATATATATCTAATCATACTATAGTATGACATATATATACAATTGCAATACATATATAATACATATATATCTAATCATAATATAAAAATATATATATCTATAGTATGACATATATATACAATTGCAATACATACATAATAGATATATATCTAATCATACTATAGTATGACATATATATACAATTGCAATACATACTCAATACATATATATCTAATCATAATATAAAAATATATATATCTATAGTATGACATATATATACAATTGCAATACATACATAATAGATATATATCTAATCATACTATAGTATGACATATATATACCATTGCAATACATACATAATACATATATATCTAATCATAATATAAAAATATATATATCTATAGTATGACATATATATACAATTGCAATACATACATAATAGATATATATCTAATCATACTATAGTATGACATGTATAAACAATACTCCTTGATGTGATTACTTGATTACTGTTTTGTTCAATATTCTTGTAGTGATCGCTTGCTCGATTACAAATATCGATCGATCGATTGTTCCATAATATTCATCTTGTTGTGATCGCTTGATCGATTACAAATATCGATCGATCGATTGTTCCATAATATTCATCTTGTTGTGATCGCTTGTTCGATTACACTGATCGATTGATCAATTATGTGTTTGTTAATATTCGTCGTATAATGATCGGTTGATCGATTTTTTTGATCGATGGATCGATTAATTGTTTGTTCAAATACTGGTCTTGTAGTGATCGCTTGATCGATTACAAAGATCGATTGTTCGATTTTTGTTGTTGGATAACATTTTTTACTCCTGCTGTGATCGGTTGATCGATTATAATCATCGCTTGATCGATTACAAGAATCGATAGATCGATTATAAAGATCGATGGATCCATTTTTGCAATATTCTAAATCTTGTTGTGATCGGTTGATCGATTATCAAGTTCGCTTGATCGATTATTATGATTCAATATTTACACATCTCAATAAATATTATGATTCAATATTTACAATTTACAAAATTTACAATTACAATTACACATCTCAATATTTACACATCTCAAAAAACAATTACAATTTACAAAATTTACACAGAAGCAATTTTACAGTGTTTCAAGTAGGGACAAGTGGATCCATTTTTCCAAAAAACATTTCAGCAGCTAACCGCTTCCGGAACTCGATGATGTTATCGTCGTTCAACTTGTCCATCGCGGTGCCGGTCAAGTGAAATTCGACGAATTTTAATGCATACATCCCACAGTCCCCACTGCAAAAATATATGAAGCACATATATGAGAACAAAAAGAAAGAATAAGAGAGGAAATGGGATACATTACATAAAAAAGAAAATAAATACCTTCGCTTATTAAATGGACATTTGTCTAGATGTAAACTCCATTTTTGTTCAAGCAGCTTGCCCAACGCCCCAAAGTGACCCGTCTCTCTCAAGACTTTGGGGAATAATAAACATGCTGGTGCGAGCAGCTTCTTAAGCTCTGGACCCCGACAAACTTTATTGTTGCAATCTAGAACATGCACTTCCCCCTTATCCAAAATCCATGCGACGGCAACCCAATGCTGATTGTGTATGTTCAACACCCCATAGACTTTCTTGAGTTCCACCCATGGGTCGGCATATTTTGGTTCATTGCCATTTGCATAGTCTAATAATTTCGGGATAATATGCATGAGTTCGATTGCATTATTCAAAGACTCGTTGTCGGTGTACCTACAGCTATCAACTTTGGAGGGTTCCACTCCAACAAGAAGCCGATCATAAGCATGTTCTAGCAGCTGCATAAACTGACAATCGACAAAACCTACGTCTTGATCATACAAAGTTGGATAATGCCTCTGTCTAATCCTCATAAGACATAGAGCTTCGTCGATATGCTGCAAAAATAAAAAAAAATATGTCAAGAATTTAATATGGAAAAATCGATCATGAATGTATCGATCAATCGATAAAACAAATCGATCGATCGATGAATGTATCGATCAATCGATAAAAAAAATCGAGCGATCGATGACTGTATCGATCAATCGATAAACAAAAATCGAGCGATCGATTGATGTATCGATCAATCGATAAACAAAAATCGAGCGATCGATGAATGTATCGATCAATCGATAATCAAAAATCGAGCGATCGATGACTGTATCGATCAATCGAGTACAAATATCGATCAATCGACAATTCTAATTTTATTTTATCAATATATATCGATCATCAATAATAAACATCGATCCATCGATATGTATATCGATCAATCGACACAATAATCGATCAATCGATAGTTTATTTTTATTGAACAAAAACTGTAACTTACCTCTGATCGGAGCCATAGGCCTTCACCCAAAAGCGTGTGGAAAAATGGCTTGTCCAACGTCCCCATTTTACCATAAACCTTTTTGCCTTCTGGGCCTGATTCATACCACTGTAAGAAATCAGATAACCTTTTTGAATCAAGTGGCGTAAACAAATCAGGCTTGGATGGTTGGGCAGCCACTTTCGCTTTCTTCCCTTTCCCACCCTCTTGAGTGAACGGAGACTTCGCGTATTTGCTTTTCTTTTTCGTTCTCTCCGGTTTCTTGTCCACCAATGCATACAGCAAGTCAATTCTTTTTTCTGTCTTCTCCATTCGTTCAGTCAGAAAATTTTTCAACCCGAGAATTCCATCATCAATGCTTTTAATTTTTTCCATAATTTCAATCGATGATGGATATGCACCGGCTTCCTTGGGTTGGGCAGAAGTGACTTGCTCCTTGATAGACTTCAGTTGTTCAATGATTTCATCATGATGTGCACACGATGAAGATGGAGACTCCCTTACTTCCTTGGGTTGAGCTGAAGTGACTTGCTCGTTGATGCATTTCAATTGTTCCATTATTTCATCGTGATGCGCACATGATGATGGTGGACGAATGTCTTCCTCAAGAGGCAGGCTTGGTTTGGGGGCAGGAGTTCTATTCAGGCTTGGTTTTGGGGAGGGAGGTGGGGTTCTTGAGACTGTCGCTTCCTCATGATGCTGGAAATGTGGCGCCCCTTCGCGTTTAAACTCAATTAAGTCAGCATCATGCTCAGAAGGAGACCTCAATTCTGTAATCCCTTCCAAGTCTCGAGTGAGTTGATCGATTAGATCGTCAGAAATCTCTTGCAGATCATCAAATAATCTCATGTACGGCTCTCTCAACTCCCTCTTTGTTGGGTGTAGGAAGGGACGCACGACCACCTCTTTGCATTTTGAGATTGCATCTTCAACCATCTCAAAAGGCAACTTTTCCGATTTTGTGGCATGCCACCTCACAATTCTTGGAAGTGGCAACAACGGATCATCCTCATCTGGAACCATGGGCAACCCGATGTTCTCAAAAGCAGGGACAGCCTCATAAGCCCAAGCCTAAATGCAAAGAAACAAATCGATCAATTAAGGAATATCCTGAAAATTTTCAAAACATCGATCAATCGACAACAAGTATCGATCAATCGATAAATCATATCGAACGATCGATGTCACACGGTCGATCAATCGACAGTGTATCGTTTGATCGACAAATGCAATCGATCACTCGATACAGGGTATCGATCGATCGACGACAACACAATCGATCAATCGACATAACAGTCGATCAATCGACTAAATGTATCGACCAATCGATATAAAGATCGATTGATCTACAACATACATCGATCAATCGATACATTTAGTCGATCAATCGATTAAAATGATCGATCAATCGATATTTGAATAGAAATATGAGTTTACCTGTAAGGCCCAAGGAAATCCGACAATATTGTAGGACTCTGTTTTTCTGAAGTCTTCTCCTTTTTGAACCCATTGGAAATATTTTTTCTTCAATTCTCTTGTCCGGAGAGACTCCATTGTCATCACAAACGACTCCCTTCCCCATGGATAAGAATTGAAAAATTCCAGATTGTTGACAAAGAGAAGAAGGTCTTCGTTCACGTTTTTATGGTCGTCCTTGGCCAAAAGGAATGTATGAACAAACCATACGAGACATAGTTTAAACTTGTCTTCTGCCGAAAAAAAACTTCTCTTTTTCAAGCATTCATCCAAGTCTGGAATTTTTACTGACTGTTTCTTACCCAGAACCTTCTGCAAGAATTTATTGCTCTTCTCGTCGTTTCTCATCTTGTCCATTTCATTATTGGGAGGGAGGGGACCACAATTCAGACCCGTGACTATGGCGAACTCTGGCATGCCAAAACGAATGGGTTTGTTGTCGATGGCAAACCATAGCTCCCACTTCTTCTTGCACTGAATCTGACGGAGCATAAGGTAATGGCAGAGTTGTCCAGAAAATGACCAGAAATTCGTCATACGTAATAAATGGCCAAAACAGGTTTCAGAGAACCTCGACAACATATTCTCTCCCAAACCCATTAAAACTTCCTCCATTTTCCGAAGCTTAGCAACAGAAGATCTCACAGTCACCCTCACTGGGAAGTATTGGATGTCATCCAATATTGTCCGGAGTTGGTAACTATTAAAGCTGATAGACCGCGAACAAGATGGAATGGATAGCTCATCATCAACTGGAACATCCTCTTCTTTATTTTCCTATGTTCAAACAAAACACCAAAAAATCAGTTAATAGTGCAAAACCTTAAACCCTAAACCCTAAATCGATAAGGACAATCGCTTAATCGACATTAAAATCGATCAATCGACAATGACAATCGACCAACGGTTACGGTTGAAAGACGAGCATTAATTCTTCATGTGCAAATAATGGATTAAAGTACCAGTTCTTCTTGTGGAGCAGCACCGGTTTCCACGTTAACCACTGGCTCGTTCGTCAACGGCTCTTTCATCAACGGCTCGTTCACCAGTGGCTCGTTCACCAATGGCTGTTGTGCTTCTTGTGGTACAGCATCGATTTGTTGGTCTTTCCTTTCTGCCATTTTTAACAGGTCTTGTAGTAAAGGGTAAACGTGATTAAAGTTTTCAAGGGATTTTTTTGGGAAATCGACGAGACAAAGAGGGGAGAATTAAATTTTTTGGGATTTTATCAGGGTTTCACGACGATTTTTTGAGTTCTCGAATGGATTCCAACTGAGATGAGAAGGAAGAGAAGAGATGAGGAAGGAGGAATGTGAAGCGTCTCTGAGAAGGAACTAAGAAAGTGTACCGCGCAGGATTCTATTATGATGATACACTATGATCGATCAATCGATATAATATGATCTATCAATCGATATATGTAGATCGATCGAGCGATATATTATAATCGATTAATCGACTTATGAAGATCGATTAATCGACTTATTTGAATCGATTAAGCGACATGGCTTAATCGATCAAGCGACATGTTGTGATCGATTAAGCGACATGTTGTGATCGATTAAGCGACATGTTTTGATCGATTAAGCAACACGTATAAACGATCGATTGATCGATATAGTATAAATTATAAAATTATTTATTTACAAATCGACCCCCGTCCAATCCTGAAGTTTTTAGTTCACTTTATTGACCTTTAAATTATGCCACATCGGATATTTAACTTAAAAAAAAAAAGAAAAAAAAATTGAGGGCTATTAAATTAAAAAAAAACTTGAAAGGTCGGATGAACAAATTTTCTGCTTGAGTCTAGTCGAACATTTGAAATCAAATGACTTGGGATTGGTGTATATACAACTTGACATAATTCCACAGTGTTCTAACTCTAAACTGGATAACTTGACTTAATTGGGCTCTAAAAAAGACCTTACTTCTTAATATACGTTTAGTTTTGTTGGACATTTTTATGCAATTCTGTGGACCAATTTATATTTTACTCCTATAAGATCTACATCCAAATATGTAATAAATAATATATGTGCATACACGTGATATATATGCGTGTAACGTGGAATTGAGAGATGAAAATATGCTTTTCCTCAGAACATGAGAGGGGGAAAGTTTTGTACTGTAGTTCATCTATGAAACTGGCATAGATCAGTAGGCCATGTTAATAATTGTTGTCCTTACAACCACCACCAAAATGGACTCATTTGATTCAAGAGTTGTTTCAGTAGCTAGGAAATACCTTAACTGTTCATCGTGTCATTTGAGGCATTTAATACACACGTTTGGCGAGGGGATAGTCATTTGATACACTTAAGTACGGACTTTTTAAAATTTTAACCTGAAAAAGTGTATAGTTTAATTTTTTGACCCAAAAAATAAATTCATTGTAAAAGTAATCGAAGTCGACAACGTCAATAAAATGTTAATAAATTATCCTTTTTTGATATATTTTTTGGGTTGTCGACTTCCAATAAAAAAATAATTTTTTTCAATGTTTATTTTATAAGTTTTGCTCAAAAAAAAAAAAAGGAAAATACATAGAAATCAACAACTAAGATGTTGACTCGAAACCATGGTTGTCGACTTCTATGCATTTTTTTATAATACTATTTGAAGTCGACAACATTCTTTAACGGCTAAAATATATAGCCGTTAATTTTTTTGATGGAACTCGACAAACCTTTTTTTTTTATTTTTAAAAATGTAACTCAACGGCCAAAAAAGTAGCCGTTAAGTTGACCGTTAGTTGCGCAACGGGTGAATTTTTTGCACCCTATAAATAGCAATCCTTATCAAAGTTATTTTTCATCCTCTTTCAAACGTTCAATATTACTCTAGCTCTCTCAATATTGCTCTCTCTCTCTATCTCTCTCTCAGTATTGCTCTCTGTTTCAGTTTTGTAAAAAATTTTCATCCAAAACACTTTATATTTTTTGTATCTTGGGTTGATATATTTTTTTATTAGATTTGTTATAAATATGATGGAATATATCGGTATTGCTATACATATGGGGCCAAATAAATCATTCAAATTACTCTATTTCATATGATTGTCCATCGGTTAGAATAACTTGGATTAGTCGATCGTCATCATTTGCCGATGTTGTAGACCTAGTCTACAACACAACAGGTGTAGATTGGAATAGATTCACTATCAAAATATGTAGTGCATACTTTCCCTATAAGGATCCTTATCTGAAAAATATTTTGGCGATTAATGATGATTTGACATTGTCTTTTTTTACCAACCCAAGTTCCAAACTTGAAGTTGTGCACTTTTTTGTTGAAACAGAAGCAGTCGCTTACATTCCTACAAATGAAATACAATGTCAACAACCAATGGGGATTTATATGCCAATTGTGATGGAAGGCCTTCGAAATTTCAACTTGAATGAGTTTCCAACAGATGACAGCGGGTATGTGGAACCTACTTTCAACATGTATGAGTTCGAGCACAATAGACAGAATTATACAGGATCAACAGATGACAGCGTGTATGTGGGACCTACCTCTGTATTGGAATTATGTCTACTGCATTTGGTACGCATAGTGGTGTGTGTTGACTATGTTGCATACGAACAATCAAGCACTGATTGTGCGAGTGAGTACATACCATTGACATAGTTTCGAGTAGAGTCTACTAAGCGCCTGTGCAATTCAGGATTGTTGAACTCACTCTGTGCATCACAGGTTAATGAAAGTTGATGCATTTGATCTTCCTGCAATAATAGTTATAATCAATCAAACAGTGCCGTAATTGATATTGCATTAATGATATACATTTTCATGCATCAACCTCTGTAGGACAATACCTAATCTCAATATTTCAACTAAATGGTGTAATTAATTGTCTGTTGTGCTTTGCATACCACTTGTCGTAATTAGGTACTAAAGAGCAGCTAGGATTAGTGATTATAGGCACATGTACGCTCTGTCCATGAGAACGATTCCACTTAACTATGTACTAAGCATGGGCATCTTCCTAGTTGTGCCTGGTTTTGTCCCTTCTAGTAGTACTATAGAAAAGTTTGTGGGGCAATTCGTGGTTGGACGGAATGTCATGCACCAGTCTAAATTGGTGCATACAGTGATGCACCTCGTGCCACTCAACTATATGGTAGTTGAGAAGGGGACATCAGACCCTTCAATACTCTATCCTGCAAAAATGAGGTAGAGTATGCATCAAATCAGATCGGTAGTCGTATGGCATCCACACAAACTGCACCAAAAATTAAATGAAATAAAAATTAACAACAACCTTAAAAAATAAAATGATGTCATAATAAACGCAAAAAAAAAAAAAAAAAACAAAAACATTTCAAATACCTCACTAGCCTGTATGTTTTCCAGCATATCCCTAAATATGCAGGCGTTGTGCCTCGCAGTATGTGTTCATGTAGTACAAAAAATCCATTTGTACAATATATTTCAGTACGACAAACCCTAATTAAATTTCATGACAAGTAAACATAATTAATACTATTATTACATTACGCCGCAAGGGGCCCGAGGTAATCTGAAACCACAATTGAGTACAACTGGGCCCAGCGATTCGCGCAGTACTAGCGGTATGGATGACCTCAAACATGACATCTGAGTCCATACCCATATCTAATAAATTTAGTAATCAATATTTGCAAAAAATACATAAAACATAATACATAATACATTCTACATTTATAATTTAATTTTACCTGCAACAATTGTAGCGCACCTCCAATATCTCCTACTCCATCATCTCTTTTACCAGTCCTTTCACGAAGCTCTCATTATAAATGCCCTAATACAACACTTCCCTAGCTGTATTCCACTACTTTAGTCACTTCAGATAAGTGTCGCAGATACAACAATGAAACAAACATGCCTCTAGTATTAGGACACATAATTCCACCGATTAATAGTAGTGCAACACAACGTTCAACTTGATACACCTCCCACGGTGTGGTGTCGTTATCAACTACTCTATTATTAACATAGTCTCTCATAACACTTAGCTTCAACAGTGACCGTTTCAAGTTAGCCAAAGTAGGACAAAAGTCGAGTAGTTGCAAACAGTAAATTGGTCACCCCTCCTACCAATTCAGACATTAGTCTTTTTCTATTATAGGACGTCTGTCAACCGGTAATGCCCATATTATTGCTACGTCTTCCAACATAATGGTAGCCTCACTTACCTGTAAACGGAATGTGTGCGTCTCTGGACGCCACCTCTCTATCAACTCAGTGATTAAATGTTGGTCTATATCACGAAATCAACAATGGTACACCCCAAAAAAACCAATAACATATACTGCTTCCTTCACTTTTTTGTCGTGAAGTTGCAAACCATCTACCAAATATATCTTTACTCCAATATCAAACCCTAACGATTTGGTCAGGGTCTACATGACCATCAAATAGTATTTGAGAAATATGTTTTTTCTTGTTTATTTAAAACACTACTATCCTCCGATCCATAATAATACTTCAATATTTTCACATCCATTCTACAAAAAATATAAAAATATATTTTAAATATATTACAAATACACATAAAAAAAAACATAAAAATACAAATTATACACAAATAATACACAAAAATAAAAAAAAAATCGGTCACGGAAGTCGACAATACCAATATCGACTTCCACAAAATTATGAAGAGGTCGACAACATATAGTGTTGTCGACTTCTTCTAAAAAACAAATGAAATGGAAGTGGACACCACTTCCTTCAATTTTTTTTCCTCCACAAATTCTTAACAAATTGTTACCTCCAAAATTTCATTTCTACATAACAATTTTTACCGTAACTTTAATTTTTCTACAACTAATAACAAAATAATGAATTCTTAACAAATTTTCTATAACATATTCTTCTTCTAGTTGCATATTCAAATAACACATTATAAATAAAAGCATATTCTACTTCATATAACAATGTTTGTATAGCATACTCAAAAAAAAAAAAAAAATATCAATGACTATTTGTACAAAATAAAATATCAAAAAAATCCACCACTACTACATACAATAACATATTCTCTTCTTTGCTACTTTAAAAAAAATAAAAATTACATACCAAACATTAGAATGAGTATGCAAACAATTTTAACAATAAATTAATTTTTCTAACTAATTTCATTTATAGAGAAAGAAAATAAACTCATTTCGAATTTAACCTAAAAAAAACATGTAATAAAACTAACTATCAAAATAAATTGTCAAAAATACATACCTTAGGAAATTCCTCAAAGTAATTCTCTTCAATTCAAATTATATAATACTCAAAGTAAGAAAAAAAGAACAAGGGAGAGAAGCAGAACACTCACAAGCTGAAAAAAATTTTGCAACTTTTGAGTGACGAACTCAGTATGATTATATAGGGGAAGAAGGAATAATTGCTACATTGCTGCAACAAGCCAACAAATTCAAAAAAAAACAAATTATTTATTAAAGGTTGACATAACAAGACGCTGCAAGTGTGCAACAACCCAGTTTGAATCATGTGTCTTCAGTCCATAAATCACTTTTTTTTTTTTTTTTTTTGCAGTGTGCAGAACCTACTTTGAACAATGTCAAAGAAAAATAAATAAATAAATAAAAACATTGAAGTCAACTTCTTAAAAAAAATTTGTTGAAGTTGACTTCATATACATTTTTTTTTTTTGGAAACATAAGGAAATTCTTGTATATAAAAAAAGTTAATTTTTTTACCAAAAGTCGACAACCATGTTGTCGACTTCTGATAAAATATATTGTTTTTAGTTTTATTAAAATAATCATATATTTGTATAAATAATCAAATTTTATTAAACTCAACATCAGTGATGTCGACTTCAATATAAGTCAATACATCGGTGTCAACTTAGGTTTTTTTGTAAAAGCATCTTACTTTTATGTCAGAATATAAATCGACACATTTTTTTGGTCAAAATGGTAAAAATTCCCTTAAGTACACATTCTCTTGCAAGTCTGACTTGGAAGTTGGGGAGATGTTACACCACAAAATTACAATTTAGTCGTATTCAGGATCCATTTGTACTTTTACATTATTAAAACGCATCTTTCACTTCACTAAAATTAGGAAAAATGGTATTTTTGTTATGTAAATATTATCAATTTGAGTTTTTGTCCTTTCTAAAGAGATATTTTAATTTTGGTCTTTTAATTTAAAAAGAAAAATATGCAATTTTAGTTCAATTTCACTAGACGCTGGTGAAATCAATTAACGTGGGCAACTAATATGGTGATTTTTTTATTTTTGCCAAAGAAGACATGGCGTTTTACTTGGGTGACCTAATTGACATGCTACTAAAATTTATTATTGTGACTTTTTTTGGACCGTGGCATTAAATAAAAAGAGGGAAAACAAAAGTAGCCTCAAGTAACTCATTATTTTAAAAATTGAACCCGAGTCTAAGAAAGAAGAAGAATAAGAATAAAAAAAAAAAAAAGACCCTAGTCCCACTACAAGAAAATGTAGTTTCAGCGACCATCACAGATGGTTACTAAAAGCGCAAAAGTGATCGTTAAAACTTACAGCAATCAAAATTGAATTGATCACCGGTGGTTACAACAGAGTAGTTACTAAAGTGCTCAGTGATGATTTCTAAACAATGTCACTAAAAATAAACATTCAGCAACCATCAAATAATGGTTGTTGAAAGTCATATTATCAGTAATAAATTTTTCAATCACTAATGTAAAAGATCATGATCACTATAACATTTGCATAGTTGCTATAGTTAATCGTTCAGCTACTATGTTCACTACAAAAAAATAGGAATTTTTTAATACCCTCATCAATTATTGGTTGCCACCGAGGAGCCCTACAGCTAGTCATACCCTCATTGATTTTTGGCCACCACCATAGCGCCTGGCCGCCACTAGTCCCTGGATGACTCATCTTGTTGCACAATCGCACACACCCACACACTACTAGAAAAACTGTATTTAGTCACAGATTTTAGCCATGATTAGCCATGAATTTAAAAAAAGTCATGAGAAAAAATTAGCCACACATTTTCCGTGGCTAGCTAAATTTAGACATAGAAAAGCCGTAGCTATTTTTGGTGGCTAAAATTGGCTCGAAATTTGGCGCCAATTTAGCCATGGATTTTTTCGGTGGCTAATCCATTGGGTATTAGCCACGGAAAAAATCCATCGGATAAGAGAGCCATGGAAAATCCGTGGCTATTAATTTTTTTTTGTTGAATCTGATGTGGTTTAAACTCTAACCTCAACCGTTCGTGGCTATTAATTTTTTTTTCTTGAATCTGACGTGGTTCGAACTCTAGACCTCTTAGTTGAGGTTAGAGTATCAAACTATTTCACCACTTTAATATTTGGTTAAAGAATTAGTTTTTGATGTACTTAAGTAATATACATTATACGAATTTCTAAATATAAATAATCTAAATAAATTTTTGTTATAATTTTTGTTTTTGCTATTAATTTATTAAATATTTTTTATAATTAACAAATTACTTGTTTAATTACTAAATACTTTTCAATATAAAAAAAAATAAAGATTAGGAAAAAAAAATAAAGGACTGGACCATGACATATAACATGATATATATTGAATTTTCAAAATATTTGATGGCCACAACCCGAACAAGATCTCCTATTTCAAATGGTATTTTATATTTTATCTCATAATACACATTTATGTTATAAAACTATGTGTTTAAAATTATATTCTTAATTATACACTTGATTTGAGATCTTTACAGTTGATGTATAGTCATGTAATGAAGAAGAAAATGAAACACGTATTTGGAATGTAAGATTAAATGTGGCTACAACGCCTATGGTAGCCCTGATACTACTTGTCAAAATAAATGATTTCATTAAATTATGAAAGTTATTCCACAATATAAAGTTAGAACTATATTTGATTGGGTTTAGAACTATATTGGATTGGGCTTATGAACCAAAAGAATAAAGCGAGTTTGATTTAACTAGTCAAAAATCATTTAATATAACTTGTCAGAAATTAATTTAAATAAATAATTCAATAAAATAAATTCAAATACTTGATTTATATATTTAACTTTATTTAGGGTCATTGTTCATTTTACTCTGTAGGACAATAAAATTAGTATTTGAAATTGTTAAAATAAATATTTTTAAGCTATTAATTTTGATAAAATCAAAGGTAAATGTTTTTAATTGAAAAAAATAATTACTTAATAAATTACAAAAAATAGTAAGACTAATAAATTATAAAAATAAATAAAATTAATGAAATTTGTTTAGATAATTAAATTTAAAATATCGCATAAACATATGTTAAGTATAACAAAAACTATTCTATTTATAGAGAAGTCAAGTGGTATAATGGTTAGATACACCAAATATAACCTTGAGGTCCTGGGTTTAACTCTCCTTTAGCGCTCCCAAGTTCAAATTTTCGTGGCTAATCCATAACTTATTTCCATGGCTAATCTGTGGCTATTACACTTAATCACAAATTTTTTGACAAAATTCGTGGGTAAATCAGTGGCTAAACTGTGTTTTCTAGTAGTGTATTGAATGGAGCAGATCACATTTCAACATTTCAACAGTATGTGATTGCCAATTAAATAATCCTTGTGAGAGCTTCAATGCTAGTATTTTGGAGGCAAGAGATAAGGGAATATTATCCATGTGTGAATGGGTAATGGAGTGCCTTATGTATGCATGCTTTGAGTGTGACTATTGCTCAAGTCCTTTGAATATAGAAGAACATGTACATAGTTGTTACAAAACAACAACATATATGAGGGTAAAGGAGTCAATTTGGGTGAGTCGGGTCGGTGTATGAATATAATATAAAATATCTCAACCCAAATCCAACCTAATGCTCAACCTAAAATGGCCAACCCGAACTTGACCTGATTGGTTTCGGGGTGACATGATTAATTGGCAGGTCACCCAACAACCTGACCCAACTCAATCCAACCCGACCCAATATTTTATTTACTTTATTTATTTGCAAAATTTAGATTTTTCACAACAAAAATGAAAATATAAAAACTTCAAAAAGAAATACATAAAAGGATATTAATTGAATATTTTAAAGTAAGAGTACCATATTAGCATAAATGTCATCATGAAATCCCAAATCATGTTATATAGTTATAATATCAAGTTGAAATTTTGTGATTTATGAAGTAGGAAGTTCCTAATTAAAAACCACAATATATTTTAAATAACTAATGAGAAGGAATAACTAAATTTTGTAAACTATTAAAATATTAATCCTAATGCGAACAGTATTCTCTTCAAAAAAAGAAAAAGAAAATGAACCGTATTTGTATTATTTCTTCTATTTTATTTTAAAAAATTTTAATATTTAAGTAATTTGTAATTTAATTTTTTTCATTCAATATTACTTATATTCTCTCACTAGATAATTTGTTAAATCATAAATATATATTAATTTTGTTTTAACTAACTAATATCAATCTTAAAATTATAAAATATCAATCCAAATTTTAAAGGATGGAGTTATTTATGGCATTTCTTGCATAATAACCATAATTTAAATTGTTTTACCATCATGATTCTCTTAAGCATTATAAGCCAAATGCAAATGGCTCAAAAGATACATATTTCTTCAGTTTTGTTGAAAATATTAAATTGTGAGGCAAAATATTAAAATAGTAGATATGGACAGAAAAAAAGATACAAACTCTTAAGTATGATAACAAACTATCTTTTTTTTAGTTTCTCACCATTTTTTGCTATAGAAAGTGTACAACCCCATTGTTAAATTGGTTTTGGTAAATAAAATATTTAAACTCTTTCGTAATTCTACTAAATATTTTTCAACTTTAATCCAATTATTTAATTTGCTAAAAATATAATTATGTTGTATTTATTTTTCAATGCAATAATACTTTTTTTAAAGAGAGTAGTTAGTGCTATTGAAGGTTAAAAAATTAAAAAAAAAATACATTGGAAGTGAAGAATAACCATTACTTAAAGAATAGAAAATAAAAAAAATAAAAAAAACAACTATTTCAACTTGGGTTGGGCTAGGTTTGGTCAGATTGGGATAGGTTTTAGGTCACCTAAATTTTATTTTTGGGTTCTTTGGGTCGACCCAAACCCAACCATAATCCGACCTTATTTTTTTGGGTTAATTTCTGGTTCGATTTGATTTGACCCAAACCCAAAACTCCAAGCTCAAACCTAGTTTTTTTTAGTAGGCCATGTCCGGGTCATCAGGTTCGATTGGATTTTGACACCTCTATATGAGGATTTACTCTACTGCCATATTACCAATCAATGGTAAATTTGAATGGGGTAAAACCAATTTCATTCCTCCTATGCTCCCACTCACAACTAGACAAGTAGGAAGACAAGCAGGGTTAGAAGGAGAGAAGCTAATGAACCTATTGGGAAGTAGAAGAAGAGAAGCAAATGTAGACCAACACATCCAAACAATATTAACGGCAACAAACTGCTGCCAAATGCCAAACTTGTGGGCTTGAAGAACACAATTACAAAACCTACCGTTTGAAGAGAGGCTGACAAGCAACAAGTGAAGTTGAAAATTAAAATGTGTTTGGGAGTATCCAGCTTGTAATTCAAATCAGCCATTGAAGGTAAAGTGTAAATGAGATATTGATTCCTTAATTTGCTAATTTATAACAAATGGTTATGTTTGTGCCAGGTTAGGAAGCCATCAGCTAGACTTCAAAAGTTAAGGCAAACTGTCGTCAGAGGGGAAAAAAAGCCTCATCTGTAAGTATTTTTTAAGGTTAGAGGTTAATTAGGTCATTTTTGGTCTTCTTGTTTATCTACATTTTAAACATTTTGACTAAAAGATTGCTACTTATCCAGCCTCCAGTAGGACAAAGTCCAAGCGCAAATTCTAAAGAGGCAAGACCATCAATAATTGAACAATTGTAAGTAGAAGTTGCCAATTAAATCTTTACAATTTTCAACATATTGATGAAGTATACTCATATATTTCAATGTACATTACAGGCATCACAGAATCTATCTATAAGTCAAGTAGAGAATCCCACACCACAATGGAATATTCAAATGCAACCTAAGCTTCGTGAAATGTTTTCTATATACCAACAATTTCAGCGCAAAACAAAAAAAAAAGGCAAGTACCATCATGTTAGTGGTGCCTCCTAATTTGACATAGACTAAAGCAAAGAAAAGATGAACACCAGTCATTTTGAAAGATGGAAGGAGATTTGTGTCTATGTCAAACCTTGTGGAAGCCATTTAAGAAGCTTGTAAAAACAAGAAAGGGAAGAAAAAGGCGAAAAATAACTTATCCTATGTCATTTTTGATTGTGTTATGCAATTTAATGAATGTGTTCAAACTTGGTGAATGTTGCTTTTGCTAGGAATTTGTTTTTGGATGTTTCAAGATATATTTTTTTTTTTTTTGAAGAACAGAAACAACTACTAAATAAGTTTAGGGTTGACCATGTTTGAAAGGATGTAAACATTTCTTATTTTGTTAATACTAGACATTGCAAATGATGCAAGGTTATTGGAAAGTTCAAGACTTCTTATTGCTAGTGTTTAAAGTTCAGATATACCCGCAACAATTATTAATGTTATGAACTCGCCCATTAAGCGCTTAACGTTAACATGTATCATTTACTCATCATTGTTCTTATTTCATTTTCAGAATAACAATTCACCCCATTATTTCGGAAAATTTCGGACACAATCAACATGCCAAAAAAAATGACAAAGAAGCCAAGCTACAAAAGAAGGCACCAACATCTGCCACATTCACCATCAAGAATTGATGACAACAAAACAACACAAATATGCTAATCATTGACATACTTTATAATCTACTTATATTATATTGTCACTACAACAAAGAATGCACCAACATCTAATGGAAATTGTGCCTTTTACATAGACCCACTACCACAACTTCAATACTTACCCAAAATACAACGTAGAATATGTTGGAAACAATTGAACAGAATATCTAAAATTCGATATTCTCGTGGTAGATTTATTCGATAATATAAATATAATGCAATAATAGTTTTTACAGTATAAACATTATAGCCAAAAGCAAATTAAACGATGCCGTAAACAAATAAATAAACGAAAAAGTATAGTAGACTTATCAGTATTTATTTGAACAAGTACGACTGAATTACCGGGTTGAGTCGGTTTACCTTAAAGAAATATTCGCCCCACTGACCGGTGCAATGGGCTTGCGATACTCCTTCCAGGATAAGACAGTTCAGAGGTCCGTTTCAAGCCGCATTGCTACTTTAAACCTCACTTCGAAAGCTAATCAACTCAAGTGGTTGTGTATGCAACACAAAGCACACACCCGAAAGAATCAAGTGTATACACTCTAAGACTGATCAATTTCTTAAACAATATACTTTCTATTCTCTCTCTTTGTTTCATTCTGTGTCTATTCTGTGTGTTTTGCAGGGCACAGGAGCTGCTATTTATAGGGAAAGTTAATACAGGATATTAATACCAATAATTAATTCTAAAATCGTAACTGTTGTAACCGTTTGTAACGTTTCAAATAATTAAAGTAACAGTCGTCGGTTACTCAACAATCAATATCGCGTATTAATATTCTGTAACCGTTAACCGTTTCAAAATTAATGTTGTGCATTAATATTCTGTAACGGTTGAAATTAAGTTTGAATTTAATATTCAAACATAATTCCTGGGCTTGTTCAGTAAAAGATAAGACCGTGACCATGACAATTCACCCCAACGCCCCTAGTTGCGTGTGGGACTATCCATATGTGGTACGTAGATGTTTAATTTACACTACAACTACACTTAACTGCATAAATACTCGAATTGTCAAGGTTAAATATCTCATATGGGATTTTACACTTATCTTTTAACATACAGACATCATTTAACGAGACTTTATCTATGGATTTACACCACAAATGGTTTCATGTACTTTAATGAAAAAACAAAAGAAGAAGAAAAAATGAAAAATTTTGAAAACAGCCAAAACTTAGGGCCTTGTAATATGCACATGCATAAAAGCATCAACCCGGGCTTGTCGTCGTTCTATTACGCTCACATATACGCCTTCTTTCCACGATCACAATCCTATGGAGCTTCGAGGCACAACATTTTCCTATCTCTCTTTCTTCTTAACAATCGGATTTCCGGAATTTCCAAGATGCTCTCGTCATTTTTCTTTTTTAAGAGGGAGAGATTGATTTTCTGGTGCTCATAAATCCCTAAATCACGTTCAATTAAAATTGCAGGAAATGTAAGTGGTTTTCCCTCCAATTTTGGTTTATGTGTAAGCACATGTTGCAAGTGGGGCGTCTTTTTGATACATTTTATCATCTATACATCCATGTCACAGAAATGGCGGAAAAATTGCAAAAGAAATCTCCAAATTTGTCATCCATGTTGGCTGGCTCCAACGAAATCGGATTAAAATTGCAATTTTTTTAGATTAATTGGCCCAAATTAAAATGTAATTTTATAAAGGATAAAATCTCGAATTGATAATTATCTCATCTACACCATACCCTTGGAGCCCCTTCATGAATAGGGTAAGAAATTGAGCTAAAATGTTTATGTTAGACTATGTGCGTGCCTATTTTTAAATTTAACCTAAAAATATATATATATATATTTTAAAAAAGGAACCCAAATTCATGGAAGACAAATCACCCATTAATTTGTCCTATATCTTTTTAGAAATAGTTTTAACGAGAGATCCTAAAATACCCATCAATTAGTTTGTAATCCAGAAAATGCACTTCACTAATTTTATATTCCAAAAAGCTCCATCGTTGACTTATGCCCCTTTTTGGACAAAATTGCCATTGAGTTTCTTATATTAATCTTTTTTTATATCTAATTATAATTAGTTTTACTTAGCTATGCTAATTTACATTTAAATATATCTTTTTGTCAAAATCAATTTATGAAGATAAAGTATTTTTGTTTATTTTATTTAATTTGAAACAATTAAAACCATATCTAAGTATCTTCAATTCAAGAAAAAAAATTCTTATTATTTTTGTACACCTTGAAATTAAATTCAAAGCAACTGTCTTGTTTTCCTCTTAAAAATTTTAATTACTTAAGTCATCATTGATACAAATCAATTCAATTATTTAAGGAATTTTTTTATTAAAAAAATAAATTAATTTATTTTAGAATTTACTTTTTGTTAAAAAGATAAATTAGTTAACTTTTTAAATCCAAAACGTCAAGAGTAATCTAGGTACAAAAATTTGGCTATTGGCTCTATTAGAATGAAAAATTGGTGAAATGAGTTTTTAGAATTGCAAAATGGTTTAATGGATTTTTTGGATATAAAAGTTAATTTGAGGGATTGTTTTAAGTATTTATCCCTTAACTTTTATTTTCCTTCTCATACTAAAATGTTTTTGTTTCCATTTTATTTTTTTTTTTTGAAGTACATATCATTCAATTATTCAATTACATCAATCAATTACAATTTACATTAATAACTCCGATAACACTAATCAAACTATTACATCATATCCAAACTATGTCCTCATTTACAAATCAAACCATTCCATCACAAATAACCAACAAACTACCATTAAAATAGAATTATAAACTACTATTAAGATAGGAATAAAGACCCACGCATATATTGATGGAAAATCGAACTTCCAGACTTTAAGAGTCTTGGAACCTCAACTTTATCACTTAAACTAGGCCTCATGGGCAAAATGCTTTTGTTTCTGTATAGTACTAATGTTTCCCACAACCAAATGAGTACATTCGTACAGAGGGGGAACAAACAGTATTTGACTAGAGTACTCTTGCTTGTCTCCCAGTTTATAGCCAACTTGTGGACTGAGCAAACTCAATATGTATACAAAATAAAAATAAAAATAAAAATATAAATATAATATAATATAATTTAATTTAATTTAATTTAATTCATATATTTAAACTTTAATAGTGTGAAATTAAAATTTTATTAATTTTTCAATGTGAAATGTATATTTAAATTTTTTTAATATATTTAATAATCTTATGATAAGTAAACATTATTTAATCTAAAATTAAATTATATCATTAAACAATAATACAAAAGAAAGATCAAACCACAGAGGAAAGAGGAGAGAAATTAAAACACCTTAAGAGAGAGAGAGAGAGAGAGAGAGAGAGGAGAAGTAAAGACTCCAAAGATACCAAGAATCTATTGATACCACACACACCAAGCAATTACTAAAGGGCACTTATACTTTATAAAAAAGTATACATAATAGGTTCTTTGCTGTGAGTAATTCTTATCTGGGCAAAACATATATGTAGTTGGCAATTAATCACACAATGCGAACCTTAAATTCACATAATTTTGACAGACATAATTTGTGAAATATCATAATGTATCCCCATCCTACTTGGGTTTAACAAGGAATTAATAGAACAAAATCAAGTCTTTTAAATGAAGTTAATTCAATAAAGATGCAATACAATATCAACCACTTATAGCAAACGTTTGAGTAGCATATTAGAAACTGTGCATGACGGTTTCAACATGTAAAAGACTAGTTATATCCAAGATTCATGTAAATGTTCCAGAAATTTACAGTAACACAGCAGTCAAGTCCACATATGCCTCATCCGAGTCTACTTCGGACAACGCGAAACGATAAATTACAAGGTTAGCGGAAAGTTATAAAATCTTAACTGTATGAACAAATGTACACAAAGACTAATCCCATTCAGTATCGAAAAAACCTGCATCTTTCATCTCTGAATAATATGCGTTGTCCAAAAGCCAATCCTCCTCCTGCAATGAATTAATTTAAGTGAAAGTATAATTTGCAAAGAGCGAAAAAATGACGTCTGTTAAAATTTCTTACAAAAGAAAACATAATTACCCGGAAAAAATCATCCAAAAACGTCATATATAGGAAAGGAAGATAAAGGGTATGACGACAGATAATTAAAAAACTGTATAACCTGACAGAAAAAAACACAATTACATGAGCTGAATGGCCTTGATTAACTGTATTAGATGATGGATCTGTATGAATATTTGTAGAGAAGATACATACCAAAGACCAAAGCCATAACTAATAGCAGCAAGTCCGGACGCAAGCAATCCCATAATATTTGCTGCAAACATGACAGCAACATAATTGTAGAACGATGGCCGTGCTGCATTTTGATTGTTTTTAATTTTTTGGATCCAAAGCAGTAAGCCGGAAAGTTAGTCCTATGGAAATATCAAAATGAACGAAATAAAAGAATTGAATACTAGAGAAGTTTCATAACTCACGTGGCAACTTATCTTTCCACTTCGAATAGTGCACAAATAAAATGTAGCTATAAACTGCTGCAAGCACAAACGTATGAGCAAACAATATACTCCACTTTGCCCAATGTCTAGCATCGTCGTTAGCAAAGAGAGGCACCCCAAATCCAAATGTGAAAATCGACTGTACAAGAAAATAGTAACATCCCCTTTCAGTCAAAAAGAATAATCCGATGAAACTGAAACTAACATAATTTGTACGATAAGCTTGGACAGACTATCATATTTACGTTAATGACAAAGGCCCATGGTCTGGACAAGGCCCGATACGAAATTGAAAAATTGCAGCATAAGTTATCCAACAAAAGAGGTAGGATATAATAATCAATATTATTGGATAATTTATAAGCAAGGCTATTTTATAAAACATATAGAATAAGATTAAACAGTCTAAGTTTACTAAACCTAACATTAATGCATCATAGGATTTGTATATCTTAAACCAGCTTACTAAATATGAGTGGCTAAAAACTAATTAATCACCACATTTTTCTTTATCCTTTCAATCACATTCAGGCCTTTATCCCATTAGACAAAGTGGACATGGCTATTGGGTCCAAGTCCGGATAAGAAAGGAGTTATCTAAGCAGAAAATTACACAAGAACTTACTGGTGCATCTCTACAACCCAGTATTCTCTTCATGTCAATTTTATTCATATAAAACATCTCATGACTAATGACTTGTCCTCAGTTCCAACTCAGATTTCCTCCTTTTCTCCATCCTTTTATCCTTTTTGGTCCTATGATAAATGAAATCTGTAAATTATGGTTCAGATGCATTGAAGAATCACCATCCAAAAGCTGGCAGCTACCAAGTGGAGATGCGCTTATCGTTCTTCAATGGGCTATCAAAAGTGCGGGTCATATTGTTTATCTGAGGCTAGCAGTTTCTCATTGACAATGCGATTTAAATAAAGGTCCTTTTCTTTTCATAAAGCAATCTTATCTAAAAATTGAAGTTGCTTAAGTGATGAGACATTGAGTGTAAACAGGAACTCGATGATTTTTCTTCCGTTTTCTTGAGGGTGGTAACTAAACCGTGGTGGTTATTGCAATATGTGAATAAAATGTCACTAAATTTCTTGTGAGTTCTGCAGATTTATTTATTGACTTTATATGTGCTATCAGTGTTAGAAGCAACTTAAGCAGTTGAGGTGGTAGCACAACTTTTTAAATGGATAACTCATAAGGAGGAAAGTGGAAGGTGTTACGTAAAGGGTTAGCTGGGTTAAGAGAAGGAACTGTTTCTCAGCTTATCTCAAGGAATTCTAAAACATTCTGATAAGAGTAGCACATAGGACTAACACAGGGTCAGTTATATAGAAACAAAAGTTGAACCTGAAACTTATACACTGATAAGTTAGTTCATTTACCCAATAAGTAAAGAGATAGTACCTGGATCAGTATATCAACAGCGACAAATGAACCTGAAACCATGAAAGTGTGTGCTAGAGTTTCCAATCCAGTAGCATAATTATTCTGGAGCAGGAAGGCTAGTATGCTAATTTCTAAAATTAGCATTCCACATTCTGAGAGCAACGACAACAGGTTCCAGGCAAGTTTCCTCTCGGGAACACACTGCCATGCCTGTATTTAAGTAAAAACAAGTAAATAACAGTAAAAGCTGGGTGATTACAATATCCAACAGAATGATATCAATCATGTTCAAGACCCATTATACAGGAAAACTTTGGTACACAACAAGATATTCAATATTGACCCAGACAAGTTTACTTGGTCTAATTTTAGTGAATAACTTACAACAGAAAGAAACTTCAAAAGCTTCTCAAAGTCAAGTTTCCCATGAAGTTCTTCATAAAACAATCATGTTGAACAAAATAAACAGCTCATCATTTCTTCAATACCAAGGAATACCAGAATCAATGTGTAAACGTGTTGTCAACTAGCACCAGCAGAAAATATTTTGACCCTCAAAAGCCTTTCCCAAGCAACCAACCCGACCATATTTCTTCATCCTGATACAATGAAGTCAACGTTATCTACCCTACTACTCGATTTCCTCGAAGTACATAGTTAACAGAAATCGTCCTCATATTGCTATATAAGGTATATGGATATGGCATCCAACCGATTGGCAAACTGAAAAACACTCGGGACTTAGTTTCACTTTTACAGACTATTTGGTCTGAGTTATTTTTACATGATATAAGAGTATAACCAGTTAGATCATTATCCAAAATATTCATAACTATCATTGAATTTGGCAACCACAACTAAATTGACACTGCGATAATTAATTAACATTGAATTTGTTCTTTTCTACAAATAGAATGAATCATTGTTCAAAATTTTCATGCAATGACGAATTCAGCTAAATTTCACATATCGAAACCAAAAAATTTCGAACAAGCCCCGTTCCGTGGGTCTCCAAATTACATATTTTGACATCAAAATACAGTAATTCCCAGCTCAAAACTGAAATCAAATATAATATAAAAAAAAAAGGCCTAAAACACCTGAAGAATCGCCCACGCCAAATTGCACAGAGCGGCGAACCACAGAAGCCCATAGTACGCAATCATGACGTAGGACTTCCGGTGGCTGAGCTTCCTCACATTGCGCCTAGCCTGGAACGCTAGGTACAACACCAAGAAAGCGCAGGGAACTACAAGAGCTGCGTGGCGCCAGAACCCGCCGCAGCCGGCAATTCCTGAGCCGTACCACTCTGAGAGCCCATCAATTTTGGCCTGATCCGCCGTGGTGTTCTGCGCCGAAGCGTACGCAAGGATTATATGATTAGGGTTTGGCATTCCGATTGATAATCAACGGAGAATCAAATCAAATTCGTCGTCGATCAATGAATGGGAATTGAATAATTGATCGATTGATTGATTGATTGATTTTGTCCGGAGAGAAGAATGATAAGGGGTTTTTTGCAATTTTTCAGTTTCCTGGGTTTATTTTTGGTAAAATGCACCGTGCTTAAACCATTTGGATACGTTAAACTGCATATAACTATTCTAAGAAAACAACAGCGACAAGAAAAACAATAATAACACGTAACGGGTGCGGATTTATAAAAAAAAAAAAGCAAAAACAAAAACAAAAAAACTTAGAATTTAATTATATGTTTGAAATTTTAAACAGGATAAAATTAAAAAATTAATTTTTTATTTGGTTATATATTTTAACTATTTTTAATATATTTATTAAATTTTTTAAAGATAAGAAAATTGATAAACATTCATTAAACTATAGGATCAAAAAAAAAAAAAAAATGAGAGAGAGAAAGAGCAAAATCGAATATTGGACGATGAGAGATGAGAGAAAGAACAATAGAAAGGGAAAGAGAAAATTATTATTTTCATCCGCTAACTTTAATGATTTTTGATTTTGGTTCATTAAGTAATCAAATTTTAATTTTAGTCTTTAATTTTTTAAAAATTATTAAGTTTAGTTCAAAATAGTCGGATTCAAGTGAGTTTCGTTGACATGGATATTTACTCTAGCCAAAGTTGTTGACATGGAAATTTTGTGATTTTCTTACCAAAATTGCTTATGTATAAGCCTTGTTGGCATACAATTTAATTTAAACTTTTATTTTTTATTTTTTATTTTTTATTTAAAAACAATTTAAAAATAAACGCTTAAAAAAAGAAATCATCTTTTTCTTCCAACAAAATCTAATCCACCCCCACCACCACCCAGTTGCCGCCACCCCCTCCTTCCTCCACCACCATTGCGTCGCCGCCCCCAACTCGCCCTTTCTCTCTCTCCTCAAGTTAAATACACAACGATCAAGACGATGTTTTCCGTATTTTTCACAAAGATCAATCAACTAAACCAGTAAATTGATATTTTTTAAAAACTTATATCAAATCAAATCAACGGTGTTTACAATATTCTTCACGGTATTTGATCGAAATTATCGGCATTTGATTCATAATTAAGTTGCAAAACTTACGAATTGCATCCGTGAAGATCAAGTCAAATTGCAAAAAGATCAAACCACAAAATCTGCTCCAAAAATATTTGAATTTCCAAGTTTTCCGTTTATGAAGGAAGAATCAGAATATCAAAGTTAGAAATTATACTCACTTCATCGGATTAAATTCAATAAATTCTTGAAAGTCTATTTGTACATTTTTCTTATCTTAATAAATAAAAGAGTCGACGACCATGCACCACAAGACATTATTTGTTGAAAAGTGGTGAAATAATCATTCGCCACGTGGTGGTATTTGCCGCCATGTGGCGCGAGGCATATTTGCCACATCAAGTTGATTGGCCAAGATTCAGTTTTTAAGAGTTTTTGGTTTTAGATCTATTGAATGGATATTTGTCTACTTTATTCAGAACTTTCTTTTTTTCTTTAGAAGTATATATTAATTTAAATTTATCTAATAATTAATTTTTAATATTTTCAAAAGCTACAAAGTAATTATTCGTTTCTCTGAAAGTGAAAACAACTCGATATGATGAGTTTCTTTTTGACTTTCAATCTTATTACTATTACTTTCTTTTCTTTAAAGTAAATGTTTTATTACAGAAGTAAAGAACCGTGTTCAGAATCACAAACGAAGAGACAAAATTAGGATGTCCATGTCCTTTCATGACAAATATCACAATTTCTAGTTAAACAATGTACTACTTGATTCCTCGAAACTCTTATTTTTTCACATATGTGATAATTTTCTTAACAAAGTTGCAGTTGCAGATCTCACTCAATTAAGCAATCATGATTGAAAACAAAAAATAAAGTGTTTAACACTACTAGAAAACAGCGATTTAGCCACGGATTTTTAGCCACAGACCGAATCGGTTGCCACTAGCTACGGAAAAGGCCACGGATTTAGGAAAAAAACGAAAACATATGGCCACGGATTTTTCCGTGGCCAAAACAGACAACAATCCGTGGCCAAATAAATTTTTTTTAAAAAAAACCTAAATGTTTTTCCCCAATAATAAAATAAATTTTTAAAAAAAAATATTGGCCAATAAATAAAATTATTTTTCTTTTTGTTTTTTACGAAAATTGGCCACGGAATTATCCGTGGCCATATAAATTTTTTTTAAAAAAATATAAATATTTTTCTCTAGTAAAAAAATAATTTTTTTTTAAAAAAAGGTTGGACTTGGCCACGGATAAATCCGTGGCCACAAAATAAAATAATTTTTTTTTATTTATGGACATTGGCCACGAATTTATCCGTGGCCATATAATTTTTTTAAAAAAAAAACATAAATATTTTTCCCCAGTAATAAAATAATTTTTTTTTTTTAAAAAAAAAATTAGACTTGGCAACGGATAAATCCGTGGCCAATAAATAAAATTATTTTTCTTTTTTATGGAAATTGGCCACGGAATTATCCGTGGCCATATAAATTTTTTAAAAAAAAATATATAAATATTATTCTCTAGTAATAAAATAATTTTTTTTTTTTTAAAAAAATTTGAATTGGCCACGGATAAATCCGTGGCCATTTAATTTTTTTAAAAAAAACATACATGTTTTTCCCCAGTAATAAAATAAATTTTTTTAAAAAAGAAAATTGGACTTGGCCACGGATAAATCCGTGGCCAAGAAATAAAATTATATATTTGTTTTTCACTTTTTTAAAAAGGCCGAAATGGCCACGGAAAAATCCGTGGCCAATAAATAAATTTAATAAAAATTTTTTTTGGATGGTGGCCACGGATAAATCCGTGGCCAACAAATAAAAATAATTTTTTTTAAAAAAAAATGAGGGTGGCCACGGATAAATCCGTGGCCAGACAAATTAAATTTTTTTTTTTAAATTTTAATTTTAATTTTAATCGGCTCGCTTAAATCGAGCGGTCCGGCATTACGGTGCATTAAAACGTTTGAGTCATTTCAAAATCATCACATTATCGTCACGTATCTTGCATTCTGCCTTGTTATGCGTTGAAACTTGCAGTTTGATCAACGAGAACACGTTTTTCTCTTTCAGTGATATATACGAATGACTTTGTACTCCGGTATCAATGCGGGCTAACGTCAATTAGCTCGCGTAGGAACCACCAATAAAATGGACTTTAGAGCAAATTGATTACTTTTTTAGTTGTATTGCGCCAATCGAACGGTTCCGCATAACCTAATTAGCGAAAACGCACGATTCGAAAGAAAATCAACTCTCTATTTTGACTATTGGCCACGGATAAATCCGTGGCCAATTTTTATTGTCAATTTTTTTTTTTAATAAGCGGGAATTGGCCACGGATAAATCCGTGGCCAATAAATAAATTTATTTAAAATTTTTTTTTTTGGATGGTGGCCACGGATTTATCCGTGGCCAACAAATAAAAATATTTTTTTTTTAAAAAAATGAGGGTGGCCACGGATTTATCCGTGGCCAGACAATTTAAATTTTTTTTTTAAATTTTTATTTTAATTTTAACCGGCTCGCTTAAATCGAGCGGCCCGGCATTACGGTGCATTAAAACGTTTGAGTCATTTCAAAATCATCACATTATCGTCACGTATCTTGTATTCTGCCTTGTTATGCGTTGAAACTTGCAGTTTGATCAATGAGAACACGTTTTTCTTTTTTAGTGATATATACGAATGACTTTGTACTCCGGTGTCAATGCGGGCTAACGTCAATTAGCTCGCTTAGGAACCACCAATAAAATGGACTTTAGAGCAAATTGATTACTTTTTTAGTTGTATTGCGCCAATCGAACGGTTCCGTATAATCTAATTAGCGAAAACGCACGATTCGGAAGAAAGTCAACTCTCTATTTTGACTATTGGCCACGGATAAATCCGTGGCCAATTTTTATTTTCAAATTTTTTTTTAATAAGCGGGAATTGGCCACGGATAAATCCGTGGCCAATAAATAAATTTATTTAAAATTTTTTTTTTGGATGGTGGCCACGGATTTATCCGTGGCCAACAAATAAAAATATTTTTTTTAAAAAAAATGAGGGTGGCCACGGATAAATCCGTGGCCAGACAAATTAAATATTTTTTTTAAATTTTAATTTTAATTTTAACCGGCTCGCTTAAATCGAGCGGCCCGGCATTACGGTGCATTAAAACGTTTGAGTCATTTCAAAATCATCACATTATCGTCACGTATCTTGTATTCTGCCTTGTTATGCGTTGAAACTTGCAGTTTGATCAACGAGAACACGTTTTTCTCTTTCAGTGATATATACGAATGACTTTGTACTCCGGTGTCAATGCGGGCTAACGTCAATTAGCTCGCGTAGGAACCACCAATAAAATGGACTTTAGAGCAGATTGATTACTTTTTTAGTTGTATTGCGCCAATCGAACGGTTCCGTATAAGCTAATTAGCGAAAACGCACGATTCGGAAGAAAGTCAACTCTCTATTTTGACTATTGGCCACGGATAAATCCGTGGCCAATTTTTGTTTTCAATTTTTTTTTTAATAAGCGGGAATTGGCCACGGATAAATCCGTGGCCAATAAATAAATTTATTTAAAATTTTTTTTTTTTGGATGGTGGCCACGGATTTATCCGTGGCCCACAAATAAAAATATTTTTTTTTAAAAAATGAGGGTGGCCACGGATAAATCCGTGGCCAAATCCGTCGCTAAGTGTTCATATATAATAAACACTTAGCCATTTTTCTCCCCACCTCTTTCAGATCTAAAACCCCCCCCCCCAAGGTACGCCGCTCCTCCCCCCCCCCCCCTTCCCCCTCCCCCGGCGCCGCCACCCCTGCTCCCCCGTCCCGGCGCCGCCACCCCTGCTCCTCCTTCCCGGCGCCGCCACCCCACTGCTCCCCCCTCCCGCTGCGGCCTCCCCTCCCCAGCAGGCGCCGCCTCCTCCCTGCCCCTTCCCCCCGTTCGCAACCCCCCCTCCCTGGACCCCCAGCCGGCTGTCCCCCCGCCCCCACCAGCCCCTCCACCCCCACCCGCCCCTGCCCCCCGCCCCCAGCAGCCCCTCCCCCTGCCCCCAGCGGCCCCTCCACCCCCACCCGCCCCCAGCCCCTCCCCCCGCCCCCAGCAGCCCCTCCCCCTGCCCCCAGCGGCCCCTCCACCCCCACCCGCCCCCAGCAGCCCCCACCCGCCCCCAGCAGCCCCTCCCCCCCCCCCCCCCCACATTTGTAATTTTTTTTTTGTTGACTTGTAATTTTAATTTTATTTGTTGTTTTGTTGTTGTGAGATTTTTTATAGGTTGATATCATAAAAGTAATTAGGAATCAACAAGGTTAAACGAGGTATGAATTATTATGCTTTTATTTATGAATTGTTATGAATAAAGTTATTTGGATTATGAATTGTTATGTCGAAATTTGTTTGAATTATTATTTGTTATGTCGAAGTTTCATTGGATTATTTCTTTGTTATAAATAAGTTAATTCAATTGATTGTAGTGAATATGTTGGGATTATGGATTGTTTTAAACGTATTTGGGATTATGAATTGTTTTGAACACGTTGATTGAATTATGGATTGCTATGAATATGTTTGTTTGGATTGTTATGAATAAGTTTATTCAACTAACATAATCTGTTGAGATGTGAAGTCTAACAGTGATGTTAACTTACATTCGTTCCTTGTTTACAGAATATGGATATACGTGAAAATTCGATGTTGGATGTATAATAGATTAACAGTTGATCGGAAAAATTACACCAAACAATTTATGAATGGCCTTAATCAGTTTATTCAATTTGCAACTACACAACCGCAGTATACAGCAGATAAAGGCCTCATTAGGTGTCCATGTTCAAAGTGTGCCAATAGAAAGTATAAGGATATTAGTAATGTGCGTTGCGATTTGATGAAATTTGGGTTTCAACCTGAGTATTGGTATTGGACTTCACATGGCGAGTTAGATCCAGAATGTCAACATATGGATGCCGGTGGTGCTAGTCATTCGAATCAGACTAATTTTTCGTATGGACTCAATAATTACGAGAATTTGGTATATGATGCAATGGGTGTGAATGCATCACACCATCATTATCGACCCGATTCTAATGTCGATGGTGGTCAAGATACTGAGAACCCCCGAAACAATGATCAGTATCCTAATGTGCAAGCCCAACGGTTTTATGACATATTAGAGGCTGCGAATCGACCATTGTGGCCAGGTTGTGACAATCAGACGGAGTTATCAATGGCTCTTCAAATGATGTCATTAAAATCCGACTACAATTTATCTCAGGGCTGTTTTGATCGAATGGCAGAACTTGTGAAGTCGTCTAATCCGCCGGATAATCATGTTCCTAACAACTATTACGAAGCAAAAAAAATAGTTAAAAAGTTAGGTTTAATATCGGTGAAGATTGATTGTTGCATCGAGGGGTGTATGTTGTATTACAATGAAGATAACTGTTTAGAGGAATGTAAGTTTTGCAGTCATCCAAGATTTAAACCATCTAAAAGTGGTAGTAGGAATCGTGTTCCTTATAAAAAGATGCACTACATGCCTCTTATTCCAAGATTGAAAAGGTTGTATGCTTCTACAAAATCAGCTGATCAAATGAGGTGGCATCATGAGCACAGAGGAGAGCCTAATGTTATTTGTCATCCATCTGATGGTATAGCGTGGAAGCTTTTCAATGAAAAACATTCTGAATTTGCTGATGAACCACGAAACATTAGGCTAGGATTATGTGCCGATGGTTTTAATCCATTTAATCATACTTCGTCGATGCAATACTCGTGTTGGCCTGTAATTGTTACTCCATACAACTTGCCGCCAGAATTGTGTATGACTACACCATATATGTTTTTGACATGCTTGATTCCAGGGCCACGTAACCCAAAAGAAAGGATTGATGTGTACTTGCAACCTCTAATCGAGGAGCTGAAAATTCTGTGGTTAGAAGGAGTTGAAACTTATGGCATTTCCAAAAGACAGAATTTTCAGTTACGGGCCGCATTGATGTGGACTGTCAATGACTTTCCCGCTTATGGGATGTTGTCCGGATGGATGACATCGGGTCGATTGGCTTGTCCTATATGTAAGCTGCAAACAAAGGCATTCAGACTAAAAAATGGTGGGAAGATTTCTTGGTTCGACTGTCATCGTCAGTTTTTGCCTGACAATCACCCATTTAGGCAAAACAAATATGAATTTTTCAAAGGACGACGTGAACGATCAGACCCTCCCACAGTAATGACAGGCGATCAGACGTGGGAAGAAGTGTGTGGATTGCCGAAAGTTACCGATATGCCAGTCAAGCATCCAAAATTGCAAGGATATGGCGTACGTCATCATTGGACCAAACAAAGCATTTTTTGGGAGTTGCCGTATTGGAAAGACAATGTGGTTCGCCATAATTTGGATGTAATGCACATCGAAAATTTTTTTTTTCGATAACATACTCAACACTGTCATGGATGTTAAAGACAAGACAAAGGATAATGAGAAGGCAAGATTGGATTTAGTTGAGTATTGCACGCGGCCTGAGTTGCATTTACAAATGATGGTTAATGGTAAGGTGCTAAAACCAAAAGCTAGTTACACCTTGACCACCGAACAAAGACGCGATTTATGCACATTTGTTCAAGCTTTGAAGATGCCTGATGGTTATGCATCGAATTTGGGAGCGTGTGTTGATCATTCAAGGCTCAAGTTGTACGGTATGAAGAGTCATGATTGTCATGTGTTCATGCAACGTTTACTCCCAATAGCATTTAGCACACTCCCACAAAATGTTTGGAAGCCCCTGACTGAAATAAGTCAGTTCTTCAGAGATTTGTGTTGCACAGAGCTTCGCGAGGAAAGTTTGTCGCAATTGGATAGGAATATCCCTTCGATTTTATGCAAATTGGAACGCATTTTTCCTCCAGCATTTTTTGATTCCATGGAACACTTGGCGATACACTTGCCTTTTGAAGCGGCAATGTGTGGACCTGTTCAATATAGGTGGATGTATCCATTCGAGAGGTATATTTTTTATTTAAAGATTTGCCAACCTTAATTTAAATTTTCTTTTTTGAGATACCAAATGAATTTGTAACTTAATCGTACAAAATACGATTATAGGTTCCTACATGATTTGAAAGGTATGGTGAAAAATCGTGCAAGGGTGGAGGGCTCAATATGTGAGGCGTACTTAAATCAAGAATCATCATACTTTACATCGTATTATTTTGAAAGCCACATTCAGTCGAGGAGTACAAGAGTTAGGCGTAATGAGAATGATGGAAGTGCTGAAGAGATACCCTACACATTGTCAGTCTGCAATCAAGCTGGTAAGCCCGGTGGTAAATGCGTCGAGCGATTTTTGAGTGATGATGAGTTGAGAAAGTCCGCCTTACATGTTCTTATTAATTGCGACGAGGTCGTACCTATCATCGAGTAAGTATTTAAAAAACATCCCGATTAACTTGTTAATATTTTTATTAAATTCTAACTCTTAATATACCTATTTCAATATATAGAATATATAGGTTGTCAGTTCGCTACCATTAGCCAAATTTAACTGACCAAGAAGTTGAGGAGTCGGTCGAGACGAATTTTGTAGAATGGTTTGAACAATATGTAAGTACTATTTTTAAAAATGTATATATACTGGTTTGCTATAAATATTATGACAGTGTAATTTTTTGTGTAGGTTCATGATCCCACAAATAATATCGCTAATCAAAATTTACGTGATTTGGCATGGGGACCAAATCGTAAGGTTAAGACATGGCAAATGTACACTGTGAATGGATATGCCTTTCATATAGATGAGAACACACAACGTATGAACACTTACAATGCTGGTGTTTGTGTTCGGGGCGACGGGACTATAGATTTCTATGGAATACTCAAAGAAGTGATTCAGTTAGAATATCCCGGTGTACCTGAAAAGAAGGTTGTCTTATTCAAATGTCATTGGTTCGACTCTGTTTCTAAGAGGGGTATGAAGATACACCCGCAATATGGCATTGTAGAGATCAAAGTCAATGAGAGATACCCAAAAGATGATCCATTCATCATTGCACAACATGCATCTCAAGTATATTATGTACCGTATCCCGGCACAAGGAGGGATAAATTGAATTGGCGTTTTGTAATTAAAACCAGACCACGAAGTAGAGTAGCCAATCGACAAATTGTTACTGATGATTTGTTGCAAGAATCTTCACCCGTTGCGAATCCTGTGCTCGATAATGAACCCACGGGTGTTTTGGTAGATGCTGATAGTCCACTAGAAGAGGTGATATTTGACAATAATGCATTTCATAATCAACTTGAAGATGATAGGATACGAGAGGAAGCGAACGAGTGTGACGATGACGAGGAGGATGAATTTGATGATGAACTTGATGATGATGACGATGAAGGAGATGATGCGATTGAATACGACGATGATGATGATGATGAAGATGAAGAGAATGAAGATGATGAATAGGGTTTTTATTTTAATGTTTCACGTAGTTGATGGTTTCGAGGTATTGTCATGAATTCTTCTGTGAAATGTAATTATATAGTTGATATTGTGAATTATTATTTTGTGTTTATTCATAATTGATATGTGATCTATTGTTGTGCAGTTTGTTAACAATTTGTTAATTTTGTTGATTATTTGTTGAGAATTTGGAAACAGATGGCCGGGAAATCGAAAAAAGGCAAGGAGAAAGTATCGGACTCAGGGTCTAATCGGCATATGCCTCCACCGACCAATCTCAACATCCGTTTAGGTAGTTCGAGATCAGATCCTTCATCCCCTGCCTTAGGGTCCGCCCCATCAACGCCGATGAATGAAGGCCGATCCACCGATGTGTCTCAAAATAGTGATAACGGTGGCCATCAGCGTCTAATAATGCCACGAGGAAAAGAGTAAGTAAATTGATTTATGTAGGTTTGCTTCTTATCAATAAATAGATATATATTCTATAAATTTTATGTGCATTACAGTGTATAATATTATTTTTTTAACTTGTATAATAGGTTTGATCTCGAAGAGAAATGTGTCGAGGAGATCGGGCGGATACTTGAGAATGGTTTCAAGCGACCGTGGCCTACTTGGAAAAAGATCCCCCTAGATGTTCGTGAGATGTGGTTTGCCCAGTTTAAGGTATGTCTATTTACTTAATTTAAATAAAAACTATTAGTATAATTTGTTCGTATATGATTCTTTTTATTTGTTTTTTTGTTAGACAAAATTCTTTTGGCGGCCTGATCATTCGAGCCGAATTTGGAAGAACTTCGAGCATAAGGGTTCGGAAATTCTGAAAAATAGATTGGCTAAAGCTCGTAGGGATAACCGTAGGCCCAATTGGATAGGTGAGGAATCTTGGGATGCTTTACGGGTCATATGGGACAGCCCAGATTTTCAGAGGATACGGGAGCAGAACAGGGCAAACCGAGCATCGACATGTGACGGAAGGGGATTTCCTGGCCATAAGGGAGGAGCCAGATCTCATCTAAGGTGGCAAGATCATTTGGTAAGTTGTTACTTTTCCTTGTAATATATTTAGTTAATTTAAATAGTGTTGATTTTTACGATTTTATCTCATTACTGTCATTATATTTTACTCTATTTATTGCAGACCGAGAAACATGGACATCGACCTACAGTAGACGAGACATTTGTGACCCTCCATTGTACACTTGCGGATGATGGGACTGAGCATTATGTCGATGACCGAGCAAGGGCTACTATGGTAGTTTTATAATTATTTTTATCGTCACCTATTATTTTTAAAAATGTTTTTATAACAATTATGTATGTTATTTTTGCAGGAGAGCTTCAGAACAAATTATGACGAAGCTTGTTCACGAGCCGCCGAAAATGCACAGGGGGGACCTATTCAGCAGCCCGACAAGTTGGAGGTAACATTCAAAAGCGTATTTATTAGATATATGTAGTTATTAAAGTATATACATATTTATATATATACTTTAATAAATTTTAAATATGTATATGTTTTAGATTTGGAAGCAGACAGTAGGCGGTCCAAAGAAGGGTCGTTGGTATGGGGTTGCCGGTGGACCCTCTACCGTGACAGTTGAGTCTTCTGGCTCATGGACCGACTTAAATACTTGGGTTGACCCCAAGACAGAGGAGCTGACACAGAAGATCGGCGAGTTAGAGGAGAAACACAGTCAGAAGATGGCCGAGATGGAACAAAAGCATAGTCGAGAGATCTCCGGCCTTCAGAAAACTGTGTCCCTAATGGCAGCCAATCTAAAGAAACTCACGCGTCGATTAGCTCCGCGGCGTAAGAAGGGCTCTACTTCGTCTGCTCCTGTTGCTCGGGATGAAAATGAAGGCGATGACGACGACGATGACGACGATGACGAGGATGGTGGAGACGATGATGTTCCGACTGTTGATCTTTAAAAATATTTATATATGCATTATTGTATGAATAATTATGTATGATTTTATGTATTAAACTTATCGAATAATATTAATTATTAATTATATATATGCTATATGGATTATTAGTATTACATTGATATACAGTTTGTTAGTGTTTAGATTTGTTGGTATTTTGAATATTCGAAAAAAATTGCAGGTTTTGGGGTATATTATAACAAATAAAATATTGAAAATTTATGTAAATATAGCGACGGATTTTTCGGTCGCTATAATACGTGGCCAAAAAATAATATTTTTAATTTTTTTTAATTGTGGCCACGGATTTATCCGTGGCCAATGTAAAACGTTTTATTTTTTTTTATTATTGGCCACGGATAAATCCGTGGCCATTTTTATTTATATTTAAAAAATTAAAAATATGGCCACGGATAAATCCGTGGCCAAAATATTAAATTTTTTATTTTTTTTATTTTTGGCCACGGATAAATCCGTGGCCAATTTTTATTTATATTTAAAAAAATAAAAACATGGCCACGGATAAATCCGTGGCCAACATATTAAAAATTTTTATTTTTTTTTACTATTGGCCACGGATTTATCCGTGGCCACCTTAATAATATTTTTAATTTTTAATTTTAATTTATTTTTTGGCCACGGATATATTCGTGGCCCATATTTTATTTATTTATTTATTTTTAAATATGGCCACGGATAAATCCGTGGCCACAAATAAAAAAAAATATTTAATTTTAATTTTTTTTTAATTTAAACTAAATAAGAATTTTAATTTTTTTTTATTATTGGCCACGGATAAATCCGTGGCCAACTGGAAAAATTATCCGTGGCCATATATCCGTGGCCAGTTTTAGCCACGCCAGTTTTGGCCACGGAAATTTTCCGTGGCCAAATCCGTAGCCTTATTATTTGGCCACGGATTTTGGCCATAATCCGTGGCCAAATCCGTGGCTAAAAGGCTGTTTTCTAGTAGTGTAAACTTAATTCAAATACATTTAATAACACAATTTCTTTTTTTTTTTTTTTGATACAATCATGTTGGGACGCCCTATGAATGTCAACCAGAAAACAGCCCCCCACCCACACATACACTCACTCGAAAGGAAAGGGGTAGTGGACAAGAGGGTTCGAACTCAAGATCTCTCCAATACTATTTTCGAACCTCCACCACTCGGATCTGAGCCAAAAAGAAATAAATAAATAAATAAATAACACAATTTCGGAGAAAATTTCATTTTTGGTCCCGTTAGACAAGCATTGTATTAAAGTTGATCTCATACATTTACTTATATTTAATTTTAATACCACAATTCTTGTTGTCAATCAATTCTAGTCCCATTAATTTTGAATTTAATCAATTTTGGTCATACTGTCTATTTTCTTAACAGAAATCAATGTTGCTAAATTATTCGTCAATCATAATATTTGTACTAAATAACACATTGTTTTTATTTACACAATTCTGAAACATTGCTTAGAAATTATAAAATTAGGGACAAAAACTTATTTTAAGATTATGAATATATACATAATTAAAAAAAAAAACTTTCCTCAATAATTATGAGCATAACAGCTTGTCTACTTCTTTTTAGAGTTAGGGTTTAAAGTATTATATCATGAATAATCAAAAAGGAAAAATATCAATTTTTATCACATAATAATTTAGACGTTAATCTTATACATTATTTGCATCTCACTTTAGTTCCATATATTTTGAATATTTTCTTATCTCAACCGTCCATTTGAAAAATCTTTAATGAATGGGCAAAATTTGAGAATATTTGAAATATACTAGATCAAAATTTAGATTCGTTAAAATTATTGAGATTGTGTAGAGAAAAGCAAATACTATGTGATATTTGAAGCCGACTTGAAAACCAATCATGGTAATGCATTTATTTTTGTTATTCCAAAATTAAATCATTTTTCAATAAGCTTACACCTCAAAAAAAAAATCAATTATTTTACTTATATATTTTATTTTATTCGATAAATTAATATTTTCAAATTGAATTGTTGTTTGACATTTTCAAAATTAGGTTTTAATCAATTTTTGTTGTAAAATTTAGACATTGAGACCAAAATTGATTAAATTTAAAATCAATCGGACTAAAATTTCAATAAATAATAAGGACTTGTTACAAAAAACAAATAAATGATAATTTGGGAGGTCATTGAAAAACATCCCACTAGTGCAGCAACAAAGGAAACTATTCTTGGGCCTTATAAACATGAGGTGCCAACCTGGGCTTGGGTTGCACCATCAATGGCTCGGCCCGTTGCAATGTCAGCCCATAAGATTCCTCCATGTTCAGTGTTTGGGCTGACTGTCCATTACCAAAATCCAAATCGAACCCTTGGATCAAGGTCGCGGTCAACAGTTGGACCATCCTGATTCCCAAACTCATCCCGGCACAAATCCTACGGCCCGCCCCAAATGGAATCAGTTCGAAGTTAGTACCTCTGATATCGACGTTGGGCCTCTCCCCACCTGGTAGGTAGGGCTGTCAATGGAGCGAATTTTAATCCGAATCCGATCCGAGTCCGATCCGAATTTTAGTATATTCGATCGATTAAAATATTCGATGGGTCAGATCCGATAGCAAATATTTGTAATCCGAAATAAATGGGTTGGATTTGGATTCAATGAGTCCGATCCGTTAAAGATCCGAATCCGAATTTTTATATTATATTTTATTAACTTTATACATTATATATAATACAATAGTAATAAAGATACTTCAATGTAATGTATATGTCATTGTAATTAATAATATATTATTTATTAATTTTTAAGGTACTTTTTTTTTAACAAAACATTATATAGTTTTCATACATATTCTAAAATATTTTTATAGAATACTAATTAATTAGTCTATATATTAAAGATCTCTATTACATACACCATATATATACACATATAGGATATGTTATTAGAGATATCTATTATATACTATCAGTAAATGAATAACTAATAATCTCTATAGTTATTAGAGATCTTTACTAAATATATTATACATAAACGTATTTATATATAATTCTAAATATATATTGTCATTAAATGAAAAATTAAATATGGTGCATAATTATTAAAGATCTCTTATATATATAATACATTTTTACACAATTAAATATTTATATATTAAAGAATTTTTTATTATTTATTTTTTGGTTCAAGCATAAATTTTTTTGTCATATCGGATCGGATCGGATTTTTTTATCGGATCTCGGATTTATTTCGGATTCGGATTTGGAATAAAGACTAAAGATCCTATAGGATTTCGGGTCGAATTCGGTAGTCGGTCCTTGTAATCGGATTCGGATCCGAATTGCACTAATTTGCTCCAGATCCGATCCATTAACAGTCCTACTGGTAGGAACCGCTCTGGTTGAAACTTTAGTGGATTGGACCATATGTCTGGATCACGGGCTATAGCCCAAACATTGACCAAAAGGGTTGAGCCCTTTAGAATGAAGTACCCGTTGACCTCACAACTATCCTGGGCAATCCGCGGTAGGGAGAGTGGAGTGGAAGGATGGATGCGGAAAGTTTCCTTGATGATCGCTTGGAGGTAGGTTAATTGACTCAAGTCGGACTCTATCACGAGACGAGTTTGACCGACAACTATCTGTTGTTGAACTTGGGCCAAGATCTTGGGGTGGCGTATGAGTTCGGCTATGGCCCACTCCACCGTGCTGGATGTTGTGTCTGTCGCCGCAGTGAATAAATTCTATAATAATTTTAAAATTAGAAAAATTATATTTATTAAACCACCAATCTTATCCATCTATCTAAACTGTAAAGCTTGTGAAAACAACAATAAATAATGGACATGCTTGTCTTGTTTGGACAATGGTATGGTATGGCATGAATGGAATTCCACTCGACTAATTAATATTGGACATGATGTACATTATTTATCACCATCAATACGGTGGTCTAGTGCTTAAATCCGCTATTTCCACTTTGAATACTCAAGTTTGAATTTTACTAAATATGTAGATTATTTGGAGGTATTTTGGGATGACGATGACCGATTCATAATATCTATTCCGATGAGGAGTATAACTTAATTTACTAGAATGTTGGTGAATCTGTGTAACCAAGTTGGGCCGGGTTAAATCCCAACAAATTTTGGCAAAAGAAACACTGTGTTGCGGCTAAATTTTTTTAACTGAAAAAAATCATATTAAATCTTTCGATCTAACCTCTGAGTTATATATATATATATATATATATAATATAATATAATATAAAACTTGCATTATATATCAAAGAAAATGGAAGGACTTGCACTACGGGTTCCAAAATAATTGTACCTATTTCTTCCCATGTGCACATACAGAGGTAAAAAAGAAAGGTGGTCTACATTACCGACTTACATAAAGGGAAGTGGGTAGATACTTGTTTTTCAGAAAAAGAATACCAATAATTTGATGCTTGAGCTTCATTTGAATTTACTAAGCACGATTGAGAAAAAGAAGAAGGGGGAAAACGATTTAACTAAAGGATATTTGACAAATCAATTGAAAGAATTCCAGTATAATTCAAAATCATACTATGGAACTGAATGATATTTGACAAAATTAAGGGATATATGACAAATCAATGGAAAGAATTCCAAATTATACTACACGCATGTTGAAACTGAATGATATTTGACAAAATTGAACAATGTTTTTGCATACAGACATATATTGCCAAAACCTAGGAGTATTATTGCTTTGATTTGAATCTCAGCAATAATGCAAATACCTTGACAATATTTTTTGGTTAGCATGTATTCGCATCTTATAATATGTATACAAGAGTGATGAATTATTAACTTAAAGTAGACAAATATCCATTCAACAGGATAGTTACTTAAAGTACTCATTGATGAGTTATTAATTTGGTAAATGTATGTTTAGCCACTATTTAATAATGTTTGTTAAACAAGGAATCATTAGCAACAAATCTTTTATTTGCTAATGTAAAAAATCGTAGTCACTATAACATATACTTGCTAATTTGCTATAATTAAGCATATAATGACTACTTTCTATTGTTCGGTAAAAAAATACTTCTTTAGCAACCAAAACATTGGTTGCAGTAATTTTACACTACCAAAAAACATAGCCGAAAAATGAAAATTTCGATAGCAGTCCAGTAGACGACAATGCAACGAAATACCTTAGTCAATTTTTTCTCCATCATCGGAAATCTGTCGGACGCAACTCCGCCATGCGCCTAATGTTAGAGCTGCATGCGCCCACAAGTTTTCAAACCTTGGTCTTTCATATAAAAAGAGAAGGGTTCTCCCGCTAGGGCACCACAAGAGGTTATTGATATATATATATATATATATGTCTTTATATATTTATTATATTTAGTGAATTTTTTTTATTTTTTTCAATTGTGCAATTTATTATTATTTTTAAAATTTTGGTGGAATTCTCATCGAAATTTTGCTGAATTGTGCAATTTATTATTTTTTATTTTTATTCTCATCAGCTTCCTTTTTTATATATTTTTTATTTTTTTTTAATTTTTGAAATGCCGGTTGGATTTTGTAGAGAATTCTGCCAGATTTTTTGTCATAAATAATTTATATTTTTTTGAATAAATCTAACAAAATTCCAAGCAATGTTAGCTGGAATTCTGCCATTTTCCGCCAGAATTTTCCAATAGAAAATTCCTGACGAAAAATCCGTATTTTTTGGTAGTGTTATATATATAGTTGCAATAGTTGTTATCTTTAAACAAGATTTAGCAACCATATTTTTGGCAATCATATTAGTTGGCCACTTGGTTGCTATGTATATATGCTTAGCAACGAAGTAGTTGGTGATGACCAACTTAAATGAATTATAGCTATCACTTAACATTTGGTCACTGAATTGATCACAATAAATATTTATCTTTAGCGATAGATATAAATATTGATTAGTTGCTATAAAATATATGTAACTCGATTTTAATAATCAAATGATTTTTGATTTCTAAATATATATATATATATCTAGCAACTATTTCATTATTGGCGCTGAAAATTTGATTGTTTAAATGGTTTTTCTTATAGTGGTAGTACTGTCGTATTACAATTAATGAGATCTTGCCCACACATCAAAATTGGTTTCCCAAGATTCAGTTTTTAAGAGTTTTTGGTTTTAGATCTATTGAATGGATATCTGTTACTTTAAGTAGAACGTTTTTTTTTTTCTCTTTAGACTATATATTAATTTAAATTTAACAAATAATTATTTTTTAATATTTTCAAAACCAATAAAGTAATGATTCGTTCTTTGAAAAGTAAAAAAAAACCCGATATTGTTAGAAGGCCCAAGCGTTACAATTGAATGAAATGAAAATCAATAAATAATAGAAGGATAAGTTTGCCCATGATTTATTCAAACTTTATCTTATGTATGAGTTTCTTTCTAACTTTAAATCTTATTATTATTACTATCTTCTTTATTTTAACGTAAAGATTTTATGACAAAATTAACACAAATAGACAAAATTAGGGATTTCCTTGTCCCCTTCAACACAAATATTATCACAATTCCTAGTTAAACAATGCACCACTTGATTCTTCAAAACTCTTATTTTTTCTGATAGGCTATAGTTTTCTTACTTAAGCTTGGGCCTGATAAACATGAGGTATCAACCTGGGCTTGGGGTGCACCATCAATGGCTCGGCCCGTTGCAATGTCAGCCCATAAGCTTCCTCCATGTTTAGTGTTTGGGCCGACTTTCCATTCTCCAAATCAAAATCAAATCCTTGGATCAAGGTCGCAATCAATAGCTGGACCATTCGAACCCCCAAACTCATCCCAGCACAAATTCTACGGCCCGCCCCAAATGGTATCAGTTCAAAATCGTTGCCTTTAACATCAGCTTTGGGCCTCTCCCCGCCTGGGAGGAACCGTTCCGGTCGGAACTCTAGTGGATCAGACCACACATCTGGATCACGAGCTATGGCCCAAACATTGACCAAAAGCGTTGAGCCCTTCGGAATGAAGTATCCGTTGACCTGACAACTATCCTGAGCGATTCGCGGTAGAGAGAGCGGGGTAGAGGGATGGAGGCGGAAGGTTTCCTTGACAATTGCTTGGAGATAGGTTAATTGACTCAAGTCAGACTCTGTCACAAGACGAGTCTGACCGACAACCGAGTCTAGTTCCTGTTGAACTCGGGCCAAGATCTTGGGATGGCGTATGAGTTCGGCTATGGCCCATTCCACCGTGCTAGATGTCGTGTCTGTCCCAGCAGCAAATAAGTTCTACAATAATTTTATAAAAATTAGAATTTTTTTTATGAAACCACCAATCTTATTAATCTATCTAAATTGTAAAGTTTCCCAAAACAACAATAACAATTAACAGCAAAAGAGAGAACATAAAGGATTAACTTTACATACGAACAAATTGACATGCTTGGCTAGAGCATGGCAGTGGCATGAATGGAATTCCCCTCGACTAATTAATATTGGAAAGCACAATCATTATTTATCATCACCAATATATTGATTTAGTAGTTAAGTTCCTTTACTTGTATCTTAAATATCAAAGTTCAAATCTTAAGAAGAATGTAAAGCTCGTCAATTATTTGGGATACTAAATTTTAACGAAATGTAAATTACGACGGATTAAGTTGAGCTTAAGTTCCAATAAATTTTAACAAAATCAATATTATATTGATACTAAATTTTTTTAGTTGAGAAAATCACATTACCTCCCCAAAATTAAGTGCATAATGTCAACAAGCCAACTTTAATTTTGGAAGCCTAGCAAATATGTTAACGCGACAGTGACTTTCCTTCTATGTGAAACAGGCTTTAATTGGATTTGTCGATTTATGGTACTACAAGTCTTCAAGCGACAATGACTTTCGTTGAAATGAGCACACGTCAAGCAATATACGCTACCATTGTCTTTATCAGGACATATTTACAATGAATATGTAGACATATTTTTGTTTTGTTTGAAAGGAGGGATATTTTTCTTTCTTTCCTTATATATTTTGAGAAAATAATAAATACCTTAATTTAATACATAGAATCTATGACTTTAATGGAGGAAATCTTGAATACGTCTATGGGCAAAATTAAAACAAGCCAACATTAATTTTGGAAGCCTAACAAAGATGTTATCAATGCCAACGCCAAAAATTTGAAATTGGGACATCTTGGAAAAGAAAAAATGTAAAATCTAATCACAAATTAATTGAGGCTTGTAACTAAGATTACACTACCCAAGATTGGCTAAATATGAAAAGCAAACATATATAGCCTTAGAAAAATTGCTCTATGAAATTCATTTTTAATATCATATATTATCAAACATTTCAAACTATATCATATACATGAGTCCTATGATATAATAGAATTCAAACTATTGTGTGTATATGTGGAGCCGAATTCAAGCTCATAAAAAAATAATAATAAATTGTATATTTGTTTCTCTTACATAAAAATATAAGAAAATGTTAAAATGGTTATCTAGCTAGTTGATCTTGTCTATACTACTCCATCCGTCCCACAATAATTATCGCTTTAGGAATTTTTTTTGTCCCATAATATATGTCGTTCTCACATATGAAGAAGGAATTTATTAATTTTTTCCTAATATACCCTTAGGAGAGAGATTAATAGCTAATGAGAGAAAATTAATAGCTTAATTTATTAAAAGGGTATTTGAGTTAAAATAATTTATGTTTAATGCTTTTAATCTATTTCCTTAATTCTTGTGCATAAGCTTAAAATGACAATTATTATGGGACGAAGGGAGTATTATATAAAACACCATATCCAATGAATAATGGTTTTGGTGTCTTCTATATCTTGGTATCTTTGGGTAATTAATTTTCACCTATTCTCTCTTTTTCCCAATTTTTTCTTCTCTCTCAATTCTTCTCTCTTGTTTATTTCCCCCCTCTATCAACGACCTTTTACTTTCTTGTTATTTATTTTATTTTTAAATATTTTATACTTATTTTTAAAATAGTTAAAAATATATAGATCCATGTATAAAATTTAATAAAAAAATTATGATATTATATTACGAAAATCAAAATATGCAACCTTATAACAATTATTTTCACACGCTTTTGACTGTGCCCCCACCCTTACTTTCCACAATTGAGAAATCAAAACAACAAATCAAAAGGTGACACACTTACCAAAAGCAACGCTTTAATCTCCGTATCCGTCAGCCTCCCTCCCTCGCCATCATCCACATCCTTCAATGAGATCAACGTGCTCAACAAATCCACTTGTTTCTCCGACGCTCTCCCTAAGCTGTCAAACTTGTGCTCTTCAACAATTGCACTTAAAAACGCATCGAAACGCTTGTGGAGTTTCTTCATTTTCGCGACCACTCCTTGCAAATCGAAGGGCTCGAGTGGTGGGATAAAATCACCCAAGTTAAACACGCCGGCCAATCTCATCAGCTCCACCACCATCCCTTTGAACTCCTCTGCTTTCTCGTCTCCGCCGCCGCTTCCGTGGCCAACCACACGCCGCCCTAGCATCACACGCGCTATGGCATTGGTGGCGCACACATTCAGCATTTGATCGAGACGCACTGGAATTTGCCCTGCACTTGCTAGCGCGCGTGTGAGTATGCCCACCTCTTCCTGCCACAAAAAAGTTTGATATATGGCACGAAACAGATTCTTCCACAACACTTCGTTCAGAAAACCCAAGACAAAACTAAATACTCTGTTAGGCTTTTTCTTATTTTGTTTTTCCCAAATATTTTTCAACTTCGAAGATAAAAACAATGCATGTCCTATAATATGGGTCCTTTTTGTGAATGTTATTAAAATATTATATGTATTTTAAATCATCATATGAATAAAAATATGTATATCTATATCTATCTGTTATTTGGAGAGAGGTGATTTCAAACAAAAAGGAAGTCGAGGCGAGAATTTGATTCTCTGTCTCTAAGATAAATTTGCCCCGTATAGTGCTCACGGTTTAAATGGCAATTGTCTCCCAAGATACAACGACTTTTCACGAGATAGGAGCACTTCAAATCTCGAGAAGGACGAATAAAAAGTGTTGAAACTCTTGAAATACGAAATAATAGAGCTTTGGAAAGTATGTGTACTTGAATGCAAGAGAGAAAGAATGCTGAAGGATGAGAATGATTTGAATCTGGCAGGAGTGGGGCATATTTATAATATCCGAAAAGGTTGTGGCCATTCACTAATAAGTGTTAATGGCACCCCTTGGATCAAACCAAACCAAACCAAGCCCAAGCCCAAGCCCAAGCCGGACGGACGGCGGCGGCGGCGCGCGCGCGTGTGGGCTTTAGCCCGAACCCACTTGGACCTAGGTCCTTGCCCGTTTACACATTTGGGTATCCCCAAGGGACCCCAACTCTTTGTGAGTTTTTGGGCTTTATTAAGTGGCCAAATTCCCTTCATTTTTTCAATGTGGGATAGCATTCTTAAATGCTTTCCATTCCTAGCTTCACCTATTTTAAGTGGCCAATTTTGACAATTAATTTCTCATTCACCCGAAATTGTATTCATTCGTGTGAATACACTATTCACACCTACTTTCGGAGTAGAACGCATTAATGCCATATTCAACTTGTAATCCACTTAAATAATTTCTCAATCTTGGTCCAAAACCAACAAGCTAGGAATACAATTTTCTAACACTATAGATTACATTAATTTAATGTAAACCTACATATATGTTTAAATATAATACCACAATACTAGTGATGTAGAATAATATTAAAAAGTTGAGCGATATTGCCAAATAGATAAACCTTTACATGAATAAGTATTTACAGTAAAAATTTATCTCTTTTAGAATAAAATTATTAAAAATAATATTAAATATATATTTTCTACTTACACATTCTTCCAGTTTATTGTCAAAATATATTATCCTAAGAGGCGAATTGGCGTATGCAGCACAACATCATGAATCATTGTTAAATAAGAATATGATAACGTAAATAACTTAAAATGTTGGCATAGTTATGTATATACTCAATGAAATAGAATCGATGGAACCTCTAAAATTCAGGTATCAAAATATTAAAAAAAAAAAACTAATTTATATCCTCAACGCTATTTTGAACCCATTTGGATGATTTTTTTTTATTATTTTTTGGAAAAGAAAACACTTTGATGAAGAAAAAAAAAATCAATGTTTGGTTGGGCATTTTCAATAAATCAGAAGCCACAATAAACATCCAAAAATCCTTCTCTTTAAAGCTATTAAAAATAACTTCAAAAAAAAAGTATATTTTAAAAATATTTTTAAATTACTGTATTTAAATAAAAAATTACTTAATTATTTTTTTAAGAAAAGTTCTAATATAAAAAGACAGTTGGACAAGCATATTTTCAAGAAAAAAAAGAAAAAGGAAAATCTATCCAAACAGCCCATTATCATCTTTTCAAATCTACTTAAAGTCCATGGATGATGTGGTGTATTTCTTACCCAAAGGATTGGCAACAATTGCTTTTTTGTTTTTTTAAAATGGTAGAGTACATCTCATTAATTTATATGATTAACACATCTATTATAAAATCAATTTATCACATATCATAATTTGATGTACAATTCAAACTATTTTATAATAAAAAAATAAAAAAAAAATTATTATCAGAGCAAAAGAAATTACTATCAAAGTAGAACATAAATCCATACATTTCATTAGAAAATTGAATTCGAAACTTTTATAGTTTTAAAATCTTAATCTCGTTAATTGAGTTGATCCTCATCAGCAACAACAATTGCTCTCAAGATATAGCAATTGATAATTTAGAAAGACAAGTAACATCGTAGATGTAGAATTTGAACCAATTACCATCAAATCTTCCCCTCACCAAATTTCGAAAAATTAATTAATTGATAGTAGTGTCAAGAACATCTTTGTCTAGTTGATATCAATTTCGTTACTTTACGAGCAAAAAGATTGTGGTTGCATGTCCCACCTGTGCTGGGACACGAAAGTCTTGAGAATGATGCCAAAAGGTAATAATTTTTGCAGATATTTAAGTTAAATTGCAGATTTAATTTTCATAGAGGAGAAAAACAATATTTTTGTCACGGGAAATATTACGTTTTTAATTTTTTTTTTCAATCTGATCCATTACTCCATAATTTGATGGGAATTTTTGGTTGGATAATATAAGTTATCTAAAGTACACCTCATCAAATATTTATGTACACTCAATAATTCAAAATCATTATTCACTTCTCATACTAATTTTATTTTGGCCTATTAAAGAAAAAATCAATATTTGTATAACATCTTTCTATAAGTAAGGCTAAGTTTTTGTCATGTTTTTCAAGGAAAGCCAATATTTTTTAGAAGTATTCATTTAAAAATTAGAGAAAATAGTGATAATTCTTTCAAATAACACTTTATATTCCAAAGCTTCTGTTGTCAAAGCCAATATCTACATTCGAAGCTTAACTGCGATCAATCCAATCCGGTAAAAGAATCTAGTAACATCTTTTAGCTAGGGTTAGGTGAAAACTCAAATATATTGAAGCATCTAAATTTATTGTGATAGAACAAAATTTATTATCGTTTAATATAAATAATTGATAAAGGTTTCTATATTGTTATTTAATATGTTTTCATCAGTTTTATTTTTTCATATGAAGAATATATCTGAAAAATTAAAACATAATTTCTATATGCCTATTATGAATCTGCACCCCTGGGATCGATAAACCTTTTGGATCTTATTAACCAAAGAGATACGACTTTGCAGTTTTATTTTTTCATATGAAGAATATATCTGAAAAATTAAAACATACTTAATTATTTGTTCCATTGTTTGACTTCATGCGCGGTGGCCTAGGAGGTGAGGGGGCTAGCTTTGAAGGTAAATGACACGTTGGTTCAACTGGGTGTGTGTGTGTCTATATATATATATATATATATATAGAGAGAGAGAGAGAGAGAGAGGAGAATTATCAACCTGTCTGACGTGTTTGAAGTCCTCCAAAGCTTTCGCGGAGAAGAGGTGGAGGGCGCAGATCTTCCGGAGTAGCCGCCACCGCGGGCCGTAAGGCGCGAAAACCAGGTCCTGGTAGTTGTACGCCACATGCTTGGCGCCGGCGTTCGGCGGCCTGCTCGAGAAGTTGCCATCGTGAGCCTTCAGGAACTGCTCCGCCGTGGCGGCGGAGGCCGCCACCACCACGTGCACGAACCCCATCTTGAGGTGCATGAGGGGGCCGTGCACCCGGGCCAGCGCTGCCATCGATTGGTGGGGCTTCGCCCCGAGCTGGGGGAGGTTGCCCACAATCGGCCACGACCGAGGCCCGGGCGGCAGAGGTGGAGACGGCAAACGCCGCCGCTGCCGGAGGATGGAGAGGAGAAGGAGGGCTAGTATGGTAGTGCATATGACGAGGGTCAAAGTGGTGGTCATTTTGAACGTTGACGAATAGTGTATTTTTTTCTAAGTAGTTTGCTCTAAATCAAATAAGATTTCTCTACAATGTATACACTTGCATGTGCGTGCATTATATAGACACATATGACGTAGGTTGGGGGCATACAGAGTTGGGGAAGTACGTGCGAGAACGTTAGTTTTCTGTTTTTTTTTTTTTTTTTTTTCCAGATAAAATACGAGAGTAGTAGTTATAATAAGTTGGGAAATTCTATCATCGGTCATGGTTCGTAGGTGACTAACATTAGTCACCTCTAATTTTAACCATTAGATATGGTAAATAAAATCTAAGCCGTCCATATATATGTGACCTGTTACCTGTTGTGCAGGTAAAGTGGAAGGGTTCCCTGCTACACAGGTTATCCTATGGTTTTAATTTATTACAATTATTTTATTACACTATATATGGTCCCACTAAATACAAACCAATAAAATTATTTTTATAACATATATGTAATTTATAAATTCAAACAATATATTAATAGTTGATAAAAACTTATGCTTAATTTAACTTTTCAACACATTTTAAAAAATATATAACACTGATGACAAATTATTTTAAAAATATATCTAGAATATCAGTATTTGTATTTTAAATAACAAATTAAAATTTTAAAATTTAAATATTATTATTAAGTAAATTATTCATACTATCTATAAATTTATTATATAATGATTGATCTATATTGAGATTGAGTAATATATTTTTAAAAGTGCTGCAAATCTATAAAATATATCCAGAAGAGCGCAATAAGTAGTAGTTGTTAAAAAAATATGTTTTGATTATTAGTGGAGGGTATACAAATATCAAACACCAATAATAATAATAATAATAAATAATAATAATATTGTTTAACCAAATATATGTCAATGTGCTGTGATATATTCAAATATATATTATGCATAGCAAGTGTAATCAAATATATAATTCAATTATTGGTCTTACTAATTATGATTATAATAATATATAATGAATAATAATAGTAGTGATAATAACTATATATTAGCAATATATAGTTTAATGTGAGATAACTCTAAAAATAATAACAATTATAATATTAATAATCATATGTGAATAAATAATTGTAATTTACAAGTATTTATGTATGGGTCTAATTAATATAGATCTAAATGACGTAACACAACAATTATATATTGAAAAATATGTACTCCTTAGAGAAGGTAAACAATTATAACACCCATTTATTCATTTGAATAATTATGACTATAACTATGTGTGTGATCAAATGTAAAGTGAATTCTAATAAATAATATGGTGATAATAATATTAACGATTAGATGTCACACATTCTTAATTTGATAAACAATACTCACATTCTTGATATAAAATATTTAGTAATTGTATTATACGTTCTTCGTATAATAATTGACGATGAAATATACAATATTTTAACAAAATAATTATATTGACTTATTTGAAAATAAACAAAATAAATGTAAAAATAGGTCAATGTTACTAGTTTGTTTGCTTTTAATTTTTGTCCTAAAATTTCTATTTTGTTCGTACATCTATGAATTCAAATAAAAAATTTTTTTATACTAGTGTATCGATGTTTGTAATCATATCTTGGAGAAGATATATTTACTCTAATTGAACGTCAAAATAATAATAATAATAATAATAATAATAATAATAATAATAATAGAATGATTAGCTAAATTAATTCACGAAAATAATTAAAAGAAATAATAATAATAATATTTGTTGTTACTAAAATAAAATATCATGTGATTTCTTTTAATTAAAGTATAACATTTAAATAGCAATAGAAACTATTTACCTTAAGAACTCTTAATAATTAAGGGAGATTTTTTATATTTGGTAAGGTTAATAATTAAAGGATTTCACACGAACACGAACAGTCACACACACACAGAGAACACAATAAAACACACACGCACACACCTCCCGAAAAACACACACGCGCAGTGAAGCATACATAAACGGTAGTGGAGCGGATTCTTCAACCTTTTTCTGGTGAAAATTATATGGGTTTGAAGCGATTTGATATATTTAGGTAGTGTATTAGTTAATTCAATTTCAGATTTGGATCTAAGGTGGTTAAAAAATTTGGGGAAGAAGATGGCGAGTAGAGAAATTTTGGATTTAGGATTTTTTTTTGTTAATTTTCTAATTAAATGTAAATTCTTAAAGATTTTGTGAAAGTGATGGAGGGGCTTGATTTAGTTTGACAATGTGCATAGATTGACGATTTTAGGTTGTTACTCCGGCGGTGGCTTCGGTTGCAGCGTGGGAGGATATGTGTTGGATGAAGACGGTAACAAAAAAGAAGTATAAAAAGGAAAAACAAAAAAATATGTATATTCTTCGAGGGCATAGGGATGTTTTAGACGATTCAGCCACTTTTAGAAGTCATATATATGAGGCCTAATCACATAAATATTCACACCCAATGCGCTTGCGTCTCACCTTCTGTTAATTTGGATGGAAAAATGGCGTTTTTTGTAAGATTCTAGAAAAGATGGGATTTTTTTTGCATATTTTTTAAACCATAAGACAGTAACTTGCCGTTTCGCGAAGCCACGAAGGTTTTTATGCAATTATCCCAAAAAATATAATGTTATATATTTAAATTTTAATAAATTAAATTACAAATATATATTAAATTGTTTATATGAGTAATGTTTTTATTATTTATTAAATTTAAAATAAATAAAAGTAAGATAATTTAAAAATTATATAATTAAAAATAATTAAATAAAAGAGTAAAAAAAATATTTAATGGTATAACATGATAGAAAGAAGACAAGGGAGAGAAGCTGAAAAAGTAAAAAGAAAAACCCAAAAGAATGTGCAAAGTGGGGGGGGGGGGGGGGGCGAATTGAAGAAAAAATATAAGAGAGAAAATATAAATAAAATCACAAATCAAAAAAAATTGAACGATCAAAAATAGTTATTGTATGAGTTTCAACAAAAAGTTAAGAAGATAAAGTATTTGAATTTAATTATTTATATAGGGCAAATGACACAATTAATCTCGAAAATTTATAATTAGAATCACTCAATTCCTCATTTTTAAATCAAAATATTTTAATCTTTCAAGCTTTAATTATACGTTTCACTTTCAATTGATTTTTATATTGTCATTAGTTATAATTAATAATCCTTATATAATGAAAATTTAATGACGAAAAAATCGACTATTACTTGTGACATGAACTTTTTGTCACAGAATTGATTGATACTATATATAGTGGTTCACTACTCGTCATAGACATAATCAAATATAATTTTTTTCACTATTAATCTTTTCAAAACTATTTTTGTTAAAAAAATAATAATTGTACTTAGTATCTATAATTGATGATAATTTTTGTACTATTGTTGTTGTTCTTCTTGTCGTCATTATTAGACTTAGTTACTACCTTTATTTTTTCTTCTAGCGTTTGGTGGAGCAAACGAAATTAATTTTCAGGTAGAATATGTGGCTGGGATATGTGGCTCGTGGGCTGATGTATAATTGCAAAATGTACCACATATTGTATGGCTACTAATCTTCGCTGATTGTGTCAATGAAGCTCTGTTTTTTGTTTTTAATTTCCCCATTTTCTGTTTTGATGGTTTTTGTCTTTCTTTGTTATGTGGTATCTATAATTCAGTTTTTGTCTTTATTTTAATTTTAATTTTTGGCTTTTTAATCATTTAGTTTCGATTCATTAGTCAACTAATTCGAATTAAGATATTGCAAAACCTCATTTGATGTAGGACAAGAAGCTGCTTAATTTTAGACTTTTATGGACCAACAAAAGTCCGTGAAGAAATAATTTAATTTTATTTAGTTTTAATACTTTTATAGGTGTCTTTCAGTCCAATATATTACTTTCGGGCCAAGTTCAATGTTTTCCTACTTTATTTAGGAAATAGTCTTGTCCTTATTCAATTAGGATTAGTGTTTTAACTATTTAAATACTTGTTACTCTCTTATTAGTTACACAACTCACATAGAATAAACTACGTTTTGTTTTCTTTATTCCAATTTCTCTCAAATTCTTGAAGCTTTGAAGACGAATTCTTAAAAATCCTTCAAAATTCATAGGTTTCGCTCCGTCAAATGGTATCAGAGCCGGGGTGTGCCCGGGATGAGATGGCCAACAACGGCAATGGTAGAACCGTACTGTAGTCAATGAACTCAAGAACAGCTTCCGCTGATTTTTGACTAGAGATGCATCAATATTTTCATAGTTAACTCAAGACATAACTCATGAAATAAATCATTCGATTTAAGATCTGAATATGACGCTTGCTCTTAAAGAAATTGATGCAAACAGGAATGTGAACCGTGGATGGGCTTGCGATCACTACTAGAAAAAATTAGTTTTTAACCACGGATTTAGGAAAAAAACCGTGGCTAAATAAAGTAGCCACGGATTAGCCACGACCAATCCGTGGCTAAATTCTAGACACAGGGCATTAGCCACGGATCACAATTAAAAAAAATCCGTGTCTAATCTATTTAAAAAAAAAAAAACATGGACCCCAACCCAAGTCCCGCAACCCCAACACTTACCCCACAACCCCAACACTTACCAGTATGAGTTATTTATGATATTATACTTTTAGAAGAATACCAGGTATAGTACGGGTTTTATGCTAATTCATAATTATCCAAAAGAATCCAATACTCACTTCATCGGATTAAATTCAATAAATTCTTAAATGTTTATTTGTACGATTTTTCTTATCTTAATAAATAAAAGAGTCGACGACCATGCGCCACGAGACATTATTTGTTGACATGTGGTGAAATAATCACGCGCCACGCGGTGATATTTGCCGCCATGTGGCACGAGGTATCTGTAAATGTTTTATTACAGAAGTTAAGAACCACGTTCAGAATCACAAACGAAGAGACAAAATTAGGATGTCCATGTCCTTTCATGACAAATATCACAATTTCTAGTTAAACAATGTACTACTTGATTCCTCGAAACTCTTATTTTTTGAGATATGTGATAATTTTCTTAATAAATACTACAAGAAAACAGACAAAAACCTACAGAATTTTCCTACGGAAACCCGGCGTAAAAAATCTCTTGCAAATACCAATGGAAATCCTACGGAAGTTAGGAACATGCAATTCCATTGGTAATCCGTTGGTACTCCGTAGGAAAATTGCCAGGAAAATGGCGGGAGAAGTAGCGCCATTTTTACCAAGGGATTACCGAGGGAAATTTCCCTAGGTAATCTCGTTCAAGATTTTCCGAGGGATTCCCAACGGATATTTCCTTTGGTAATTTTTTTTAGAAAATTCTCGACGGAATCCCAACGGAATTTTCCCTAGGTAATCTCGTTCAAGATTTTCCGAGAGACTCCCAACGGATATTTCCCTTGGTAATTTTTTTTAGAAAATTCCCGACGGAATCCCAAAGGAATTTTCCCTAGGTAATCTCGTTCAAGATTTTCCGAGGGATTCCCAACGGATATTTCCTTTGGTAATTTTTTTTAGAAAATTCCCGACGGAATCCCAACGGAATTTTCCCTAGGTAATCTCGTTCAAGATTTTGCGAGGGATTCCCAACGGATATTTCCCTTGGTAATGTTTTTTAGAAAATTCCCGACGGAATCCCAACGGAATTTTCCCTAGATAATCTCGTTCAAGATTTTGCGAGGGATTCCCAACGGATATTTCCCTTGGTAATGTTTTTTAGAAAATTCCCGACGGAATCCCAACGGAATTTTCCCTAGGTAATCTCGTTCAAGATTTTGCGAGGGATTCCCAACGGATATTTCCCTTGGTAATGTTTTTTAGAAAATTCCCGACGGAATCCCAACGGAATTTTCCCTAGATAATCTCGTTCAAGATTTTCCGAGGGATTCCCAACGGATATTTCCTTTGGTAATTTTTTTTAGAAAATTCCCGACGGAATCCCAATGGAATTTTCCTTAGGTAATCTCGTTCAAAATATTCCAAGGGATTCCCAACGGATTTTTTCCTTGGTAATTTTTTTAAAAAAATTTGGCGAGGCAAAATCGAGAGAATATTCTCATTTTTACTCTCATTACTCCCTCTATCTCCCTCTTTGAAAATCTAGCCAAATATATTGCAAAAGTTTTGAATTTATGTACGATGCAAGTAGGGTTGTCAAAGGATCGAATCTGGAGCAAATCAGTGCAATGTAGATCCGAATCCGAGAGTTGGTACCGGCTAAATATATAAACTTGTACAAATATATTATATATATATATAATAGAGATCTTTAATAACTATTGAATTGTTCCTTTAATGACAATATATATTTAGAATTATATATAAATATGTTTACGTATAGTATATTTAGTAAAGATCTCTAATAAGTATATAGATTATTAGTTGTATATTTAATGATATTATATAATAGATATCTCCAATAACATATCCTATATGTGTATATATATTGTGTATGTAATAGAGATTTTTAATATCTAGACTAATTAATTGTGTATATATTAAAATATTAAATATTATTTAATAGAAATAATATTTGAATATTATTTGTAATTATTAAAAAAATTAAATAAATTGAATTTAATAGAAATTAAAATATTTGAATATTATTTGTAATTATTAAAAAAATAGATTAATGAGTTGGTCTTGAAATTAGTTTAGTGGCAAAGCATTACATTTCCATCCAAGAGGTCATAGGTTCAATTTATCATCAAAATAAATGGCAATGTATATCGTTATAACAAATTTATCTTGGAAAAATTCATGTATCATCAAAATAAGTCTAAAAATACAAATAAATTCGACTTTTAAAAGATGTATGAACAATTACGTTTTTAAATTTCTTTTTTTGCTAAATTCTATATGTAAATACATATGTAGATGGTACATTTGTTATTTAAAACAATATAAATAATATTTACAAATTTAGAATGTATATTTGATATTTAAAACAATATAAATAATATTTTACAAATAATATATTAAAAAATTAAAATAAGAATAATCAAGCAAATATGTAATAAGTATAAAAACAAAACAAAACATGTCACAAGTTCTTACAATAGCTTGGTGGTTGAGGGCTTGACAAACAAGCCTGAGGTCACGAGTTCAAATCCCTTTAATTGCAAAAATTTGCAAATTATGGGGGCACTATTCTAGTGATGATGACAGCTGTTGGGGGCCCGCCAAGTGGTGACGGCAGCGACGGCGGCAGGGTCCGGGGCGGCGGCGGAGGAGACAACCCGATCGGTGCCGGTGCTCCGGCGGTCTGGATGTATTACCAACGGAAAACCAACGGAATTTTCCGTTGGTTTCGTTGGCAATCCGTTGGCAATCCGTTGGTAATCTGTAGGTAATTATCTAGCAAAATTCCCTTCGTTTTCGTAGGTAAGCCGTAGGTGCTTTTTCCGTTGATTTTCCGTAGGTAATCCGTAGGTGAATCATGATCAAAGTTTCCGTTGGTTTTTCCGTAGGTAATCCGTTGGCGAATCATGATTGAAGTTTCCATTGGTTTTCCATAGGTAATCTGTTAGCAAATCATGATCGAAATTTCCTGTTGATTTTCCGTAGGTAATTCCCTAGCAAAAAAGCTTATCGACGACACTTTTTCTGAGGGAATCCATTTCGTAGGTCTTCCGTTGGAAAACGTAAATTCCGTAGGTTTTTCCGTAAGTTTTCCGTAGGCAAATGACTGTTTTCTTATAGTGAAAGTTGCAGTTGCAGACCTCACTTAATTAAGCAATCATGATTGAAAACAAAAAATAAAGTGCCTAAACTTAATTCAAATACATTTAATAACACAATTTTCTTTTCTTTTTTTTTTTTTTGATACAATCATTTCGGGACACCATATAGATGTCAACCGGAAACACCCCCCACCCACCCAAACACACTTACTTGAAGGGAAAGGGGTAGAGGACAAGAGAGTTCGAATTCAAGATCTCCCTACTACTACTTTCGAACCTCCACCACTCGGATTTGAGCCAAAAATAAATAAATAAATAACACAATTTCGGAGAAAATTTCATTTTTGTCCCATTAGACAAGCATCGTATTAAAGTTGATCTCATACATTTACTTTTAATTAATTTTAATACCACAATTCTTGTTGTCAATCAATTTTAGTCCCATTAATTTTGAATTTAATCAATTTTGGTCCTACTGTCTATTTTCTTAACAGGAATCAATGTTGCTAAATTATTCGTCAATCATAATATTTGTACTAAATTACACATTGTTTTCATTTACACAATTCTGAAACATTGCTTAGAAATTATAAAATTAGAGACAAAAACTTATTTTAAGATTATGAATATATATATAATTAAAAAAAAAAAAACTTTCCTCAATAATTATGAGCGCATAACAGCTTGTCTACTTCTTTTTAGAGTTAGGGTTTAAAGTATTATATCATGAATAATCAAATAGGAAAAATATCAATTTTTATCACATAATAATTTAGACGTTAATCTTATACATTATTTGCATCTCACTTTAGTTCCATATAGTTTGAATATTTTCTTATCTCAACCGTCCATTTGAAAAATCTTTAATGAATGGGCAAAATTTGAGAATATTTGAAATATACTAGATCAAAATTTAGATTCGTTAAAATTATTGAGATTGTGTAGAGAAAAGCAAATACTTGTCACAATTTCAATAAATAATGCTTGTTAAAAAAAACAAATAAATAATAATTTGGGAGGTCATTGGGAAACATCCCACTAGTGCAGCAACAAAGGAAACTATTATTGGGCCTTATAAACATGAGGTGCCAACCTGGGCTTGGGGTGCACCATCAATGGCTCGGCCCGTTGCAATGTCAGCCCATAAGCTTCCTCCATGTTCAGTGTTTGGGCTGACTGTCCATTACCCAAATCAAAATCGAACCCTTGGATCAAGGTTGCGGTCAACAGTTGGACCATCCTGATTCCCAAACTCATCCCGGCACAAATCCGACGGCCCGCCCCAAATGGTATCAGTTCGAAAGCAGGACCTCTGACATCGACATTGGGCCTCTGCCCACCTGGTAGGAACCGCTCTGGTTGAAACTCTAGCGGATTGGGCCATATGTCTGGATCACGGGCTATAGCCCAAACATTCACCAAAAGGGTTGAGCCCCTCGGAATGAAGTACCCGTTGACCTCACAACTATCCTGGGCAATCCGCGGTAGGGAGAGTGGAGTGGAAGGATGGAGGCGGAAAGTTTCCTTGATGATCGCTTGGAGGTAGGTTAATTGACTCAAGTCGGACTCTATCACGAGACGAGTTTGACCGACAATTGAGTCTATCTCTTGTTGAAATGAAAATCAATAAATAATAGAAGGATAAGTTTGCCCATGATTAATTCAAACTTTATCTTATGTATGAGTTTCTTTCTAACTTTAAATCTTATTATTATTACTATCTTCTTTATTTTAACGTAAAGATTTTATGACAAAATTAACACAAATAGACAAAATTAGGGATTTCCTTGTCCCCTTCAACACAAATATTATCACAATTCCTAGTTAAACAATGTACCACTTGATTCTTCGAAACTCTTATGTTTTTCTGATAGGCTATAGTTTTCTTACTAAAGTTGCAGTTGCACGGCTCACTTAAGCTTGGGCCTGATAAACATGAGGTGTCAACCTGGGCTTGGGGTGCACCATCAATGGCTCGGCCCGTGGCAATGACAGCCTATAAGCTTCCTCCATGTTTAGTGTTTGGGCCGACTGTCCATTCTCCAAATCAAAATCAAACCCTTGGATCAAGGTCGCAATCAATAGTTGGACCATTCGAATCCCCAAACTCATCCCAGCACAAATTCTACGGCCCGCCCCAAATGGTATCAGTTCAAAATCGTTACCTTTAACATCAGCTTTGGGCCTCTCCCCGCCTGGGAGGAACCGTTCCGGTCGGAACTCTAGTGGATCAGACCACACATTTGGATCACGGGCTATGGCCCAAACATTGACCAGAAGGGTTGAGCCCTTCGGAATGAAGTATCCGTGGACCTGACAATTATCCTGAGCGATTCGCGGTAGAGAGAGCGGGGTAGAAGGATGGAGGCGGAAGGTTTCCTTGACAATTGCTTGGAGATAGGTCAATTGACTCAAGTCAGACTCTGTCACAAGACGAGTCTGACCGACGATTGAGTCTAGTTCCTGTTGAACTCGGGCCAAGATCTTGGGATGGCGTATGAGTTCAGCTATGGCCCATTCCACCGTGCTAGATGTCGTGTCTGTCCCAGCAGCAAATAAGTTCTACAATAATTTTATAAAAATTAGAATTTTTTTTATTAAACCACCAATCTTATCAATCTATCTAAATTGTAAAGTTTCCCAAAACAACAATAACAATTAACAGCAAAAGATAAAACATAAAGGATTAACTTTATACACGAACAAATGGACATGCTTGGCTAGAGCATGGCATGGGATGGCATGAATGGAATTGCCCTCAACGAATTAATATTGGAAAGGACAATCACTATTTATCATCACCACTATAGTGGTTTAGTAGTTAAGTTCTTTTACTTGTATCTTAAATATCAAAGTTCAAATCTTACGAAGAATGTAAAGCTTGTCAATTATTTGGAATACTAAATTTTAACGAAATGTAAAGCCAGACAGATTAAGTTGAACTTAAGTTCCAATAAATTTTAACGAAATGAACATTATATTGATACTAAATTTTTTTAATTGGAAAAATCACATTGAGTCCCTAAAATTAGGTGCATAGTGTCAACAAGCCAACATTAATTTTGGAAGCCTAACAAAGATGTTAACGCGACAGTGACTTTCCTTCAATTGGATTTGTCGATTTATGGTACTACAAGTCTTCAAGCGACAGTGACTTTCGTTGAAATGAGCACACGTCAAGCAATATACGCTGCATTGTCTTTATCAGGACATATTTACAATGAATATGTAGACATAGTTTTGTTTTGTTTGAAATGAGAGATATTTTTCTTTCTTTCCTTATATATTTTGAGAAAATAATAAATACCTGAAAATGCAAGTATGAAGTAGTGGCTAGGGTGTTTGATTAAATTTTGAAAATATCTTATAAATTCTTACATTTTATAAAATATTTTAAAAGCTTATAAGATGTTGGTATTTATTTTAAAAATTTAGGTTGAAATAAAGAATGAGGCATGTTGATTTTATCTTTATTTTTATATCCTTGATTTAATTCATAGAATCTATGACTTTAATGGAGGAAATCTTGAATACGTCCATGGGCAAAATTAAAACAAGCCAACATTAATTTTGGAAGCCTAACAAAGATGTTATCAATGCCAACGCCAAAAATTTGAAATTGGGACATCTTGGAAAAGAACAAAAAGTAAAATCTAATCACAAATTAATTGAGGCTTGTAACTAAGATTACACTACCCAAGATTGCCTAAATATGAAAAGCAAACATATATAGCCTTAGAAAAATTGTTCTATGAAATTCATTTTTAATATCATATATTATCAAACATTTCAAACTATATCATATACATGAGTCCTATGATATTTTTTAATATTTTATACTTATTTTTAAAATAGTTAAAAATATATAGATCCATGTATAAAATTTAATGAAAAAAAATATGATATTATATTACGAAAATAAAAATATGCAACCATATAACAATTATTTTCACACGCTTCGACTGTGCCCCCACCCTTACTTTCCACAATTGAGAAATCAAAACAACAAATCAAAAGGTGAAACACTTACCAAAAGCAACGCTTTAATCTCCGTATCCGTCAGCCTCCCTCCCTCGCCATCATCCACATCCTTCAATGAGATCAACGTGCTCAACAAATCCACGTGTTTCTCCGACGCTCTCTCTAAGCTGTCAACGTTGTGCTCTTCAACAATTGCACTTAAAAACGCATCGAAACGCTTGTGGAGTTTCTTCATTTTCGCGACCACTCCTTGCAAATCGAAGGGCTCGAGTGGTGGGATAAAATCACCCAAGTTAAACACGCCGGCCAATCTCATCAGCTCCACCACCATCCCTTTGAACTCCTCTGCTTTCTCGTCTCCGCCGCCGCTTCCGTGGCCAACCACACGCCGCCCTAGCATCACACGCGCTATGGCATTGGTGACGCACACATTCAGCATTTGATCGAGACGCACTGGAATTTGCCCTGCGCTTGCTAGCGCGCGTGTGAGTATGCCCACCTCTTCCTGCCACAAAAAAGTTTGATATATGGCACGAAACAGATTCTTCCACAACACTTCGTTCAGAAAACCCAAGACAAAACTAAATACTCTGTTAGGCTTTTTCTTATTTTGTTTTTCCCAAATATTTTTCAACTTCTAAGATAAAAACAATGCATGTCCTATAATATGGGTCCTTTTTGTGAATGTTATTAAATATTATATGTATTTTAAATCATCATATGAATAAAAATATGTATATCTATATCTATATGTTATTTGGAGAGGTGATTTCAAACAAAAAGGAAGTTGAGGCGAGAATTTGATTCTCTGTCTCTAAGACAAATTTGTCCCGTATAGTGCTCACGATTTAAATGGCAATTGTCTCCCAAGATACAACGACTTTTCACGAGATAGGAGCACTTCAAATCTCGAGAAGGATGAATAAAAAGTGTTGAAACTCTTGAAATACGAAATAATAGAGCTTTGGAAAATATGTGTACTTGAATGCAAGAGAGAAAAAATGCTGAAGGATGAGAATGATTTGAATCTGGCAGGAGCGGGGCATATTTATAATATCCGAAAGGTTGTGGCCATTCACTAATAAGTGTTAATGGTACCCCTTGGACCAAGCCCAAGCCCAAGCCCAAGCCCCGCCGGCCGGACGGACGGCGGCGGCGCGCGCGCGTGTGGGCTTTAGCCAGAACCCACTTGGACCTAGGTCCTTGCCCGTTCACACATTTGGGTATCCCCAAGGGACCCCAACCTTTTGTGAGTTTTTGGGCTTTATTAAGTGGCCAAATTTCCTTCATTTTTCCAATGTGGGATAGCATTTTTAAATGCTTCTCATTCCTAGCTTCAACTATTTTAAGTGGCCAACTTTGACAATTAATTTCTCATTCACTCGAAATTGTATTCATTCGTGTGAATACACTATTCACACTTACTTTCGGAGTAGAACGCATTAATGCCAAATTCAACTTGTAATCCACTTAAATAATTTCTCAATCTTGATCCAAAACCAACAAGCTAGGAATACAATTTTCTAACACTATCGATTACATTAATTTAATCTAAACCTACATATATGTTTAAATATAATACCACAATACTAGTGATGTAGAATAATATTAAAAAGTTGAGCGATATTGCCAAATAGATAAACCAATACATGAATAAGTATTTACAGTAAAAATTTATCTCTTTTAGAATAAAATTATTAAAAATAATATTAAATATATATTTTCTACTTACACATTCTTCCAGTTTATTGTCAAAATATATTATCCTAAGAGGCGAATTGGCGTATGCAGCACAACATCATGAATCATTGTTAAATAAGAATATGATAACGTAAATAACTTAAAATGTTGACATAGTTATGTATATACTCAAGGAAATAGAATCGATGGAACCTCTAAAATTCAGGTATCAAAATATTAAAAAAAAAAGACTAATTTATATCCTCAACGATATTTTGAACCCATTTGGATGATTTTTTTTTATTATTATTTTTTGGAAAAGAAAACACTTTGATGAAGAAAAAAAAAATCAATGTTTGGTTGGGCATTTTCAATAAATCAGAAGCCACAATAAACATCCAAAAATCCTTCTCTTTAAAGCTATTAAAAATAACTTCAAAAAAAAAGTATAATTTAAAAATATTTTTAAATTACTGTATTTAAATATAAAGTTACTTAATTATTTTTTTAAGAAAAGTTCTAATATAAAAAGACAGTTGGACAAGCATATTTTCAAGAAAAAAAAGAAAAAGGAAAATCTATCCAAACAGCCCATTATCATCTTTTCAAATCTACTTTTGATTTTGTTAATTTCTTCAAGAAAATACATCGACTTAAAGTCCATGGATGATGTGGTGTATTTCTTACCCAAAGGATAGGCAACAATTGCTTTTTTGTTTTTTAAAATGGTAGAGTACATCTCATTAATTTATATGATTAACTCATATATTATAAAATCAATTTATCACATATCATAATTTGATGTACAACTCAAACTATTTTATAATAAACAAATAAAAAAAATTATTATCAGAGCAAAAGAAATTACTTTCAAAGTAGAAAATAAATCCATACATTTCATTAGAAAATTGAATTCGAAACTTTTATAGTTTTAAAATCTCAATCTCGTTAATTGAGTTGATCCTCATCAGCAACAACAATTGCTTTCAAGATATAGCAATTGATAATTTAGAACGACAAGTAATATCGTAGATGTAGAATTTGAACCAATTACCATCAAATCTTCCCCTAACCAAATTTCGAAAAATTAATTAATTGATAGTAGTGTCAAGAACATCTTTGTCTAGTTGATATCAATTTCGTTACTTTACGAGAAAAAAGATTATGGTTGCATGTCCCACCTGTGCTGGGACACGAAAGTCTTGAGAATGATGCCAAAAGGTAATAATTTTTGCAGATATTTAACTTAAATTGCAGATTTAATTTTCATAGAGGAGAAAAACAATATTTTTGTCACGGGAAATATTACGTTTTTATTTATTTATTTTTTTCAATCTGATCCATTACTCCCTAATTTGATGGGAATTTTTGGTTGGATAATATAAGTTATCTAAAGTACACCTCATCAAATATTTATGTACACTCAATAATTCAAATTCATTATTGACTTCTCATACTAATTTTATTTTGGCCTATTAAAGAAAAAAAAATCAATATTTGATTATTGAAGTTCATAAAAAAAAAAAGAAAAAATTGTTTGATTATTGAAACATCTAATAATAATCATTTTAATATTTAAATTTGACTTTTGATATCAATTTGATACTCGAGTTTCTATAAGTAAGGCTAAGTTTTTGTCATGTTTTTCAAGGAAAGCCAATATTTTTCAGAAGTATTCATTTAAAAATTAGAGAAAATAGTGATAATTCTTTCAAACAACACTTTATATTCCAAAAACTCAATATTTCCTTATTTAATCTAAAAGGCATCGAATTCATAGAATGAAACGAGAATAGTTCATAGAATAACAATTTAATGAAAAAAAATTAACTGTTGAGATATTTGGCAATTTAATCAAATGGCTTTTGCAAATTGATAAATATTTATGAAATTTTAGTAACTTTCTTTATTTTTTCGAAGAAAATTTATGGTTTTTTTTTTAATTATTATCTTAGGTTGTGATGACTTGCAAATCCTGCATAGTTCAGGCTGAAAACGACAACAAAAATAATATTTAAATGGCAATATCTAAAAAACTTGATAGTTTGACTGTGAAAATAATTTGTTTCATATGATTAAAACATGTAATATATACTAATCCAAAAGAAAAAAAAAGGTTAATATTAAATTTGAACTAAGGTAATCAAATTTCAATATTATTGCTCCGCTCAGTTTCTGCAGTCCTCCAAAGAGAGAGAGTGGAGAATTATCAACCTGTCTGACGTGTTTGAAGTCCTCCAAAGCTTTCGCGGAGAAGAGGTGGAGGGCGCAGATCTTCCGGAGCAGCCGCCACCGCGGGCCGTAAGGCGCGAAAACCAGGTCCTGGTAGTTGTACGCCACATGCTTGGCGCCGGCGTTCGGCGGCCTGCTCGAGAAGTTGCCATCGTGAGCCTTCAGGAACTGCTCCGCCGTGGCGGCGGAGGCCGCCACCACCACGTGCACGAACCCCATCTTGAGGTGCATGAGGGGGCCGTGCACCCGGGCCAGCGCTGCCATCGATTGGTGGGGCTTCGCCCCGAGCTGGGGGAGGTTGCCCACAATCGGCCACGACCGAGGCCCGGGCGGCAGAGGTGGAGACGGCAAACGCCGCCGCTGCCAGAGGATGGAGAGGAGAAGGAGGGCTAGTATGGTAGTGCATATGACGAGGGTCAAAGTGGTGGTCATTTTGAACGTGGACGAATAGTGTATTTTTTTCTAAGTAGTTTGCTCTAAATCAAATATGATTTCTCTACAATGTATACACTTGCATGTGCGAGCATTATATAGACACATATGACGTAGGTTGGGGGCATAGAGAGGGAAAATTCTTGCCCAGACCCGGCTTGGCCGCACCCAATCAATCATATAACAAGTGTTAATACACTTGTCATGTGATTGGTCACTCTCCCTAAGCTGTACACCAATCACATGGCAAGTGTAAAACACTCACCACCTAATTAGTCATGGTGTGGCCGAACCCGGTGCGGGTAAGAATTTCCCCATAGGGAGTTGGGGAAGTACGTGCGAGAATGTTAGTTTTCTGTTTTTTTTTTTTTTTTTTCAGATAAAGTACGAGAGTAGTAGTTATAATAAGTTTACTATCTCTTTGGTCCAACTTCCAACCTTTTTTATTATTGTACTAGCGGCTAGATGCATTTGATTCGTGTGTAAGTTAAAACAATAGGAATAATCACATAAAATCCCTCCATAATTTTGCAAAATTTCATGTTGGTACCTTATACTTCAAAATTATGCCAAAAAAGAAAAAACAAAATCCCCCCGTTTTAAAAATATATACTCACTTGCCTCCACCGTTAGGAGCCATTTGACGGCGTTAATTTTAGAATGAATTCCCCATTATTCTCTTATTATTAAAAATCATTAGATCTTAACTTAAAAAATAAAAATGCAAATTGATTCCTTAGTATAAAATTATAAAATAAATATTAAAATAAAAATGACAAATTGAAGAGATATATATAATATGAATAGTAGTATTTCACACGGACACGCACAGTCACACACACGCAGAGAACACAATAAAACACACACGCACACACCTCCCGAAAAACACACACGCGCAGTGAAGCATACATAAACGGTAGTGGAGCGGCTTCTTCAACCTTTTTCTGGTGAAAATTATATGGGTTTGAAGCGATTTGATATATTTAGGTAGTGTATTAGTTAATTCAATTTCAGATTTGGATCTAAGGTGGTTAAAAAATTAGGGGAAGAAGATGGCGAGTAGAGAAATTTCGGATTTTAGGATTTTTTTTTGTTATTTTTCTAATTAAATGTAAATTCTTAAAGATTTTGTGAAAGTGATGGAGGGGCTTGATTTAGTTTGACAATGTGCATAGATTGACGATTTTAGGTTGTTACTCCGGCGGTGGCTTCGGTGGCAGCGTGGGAGGATATGTGTTGGATGAAGACGGTAACAAAAAAGAAGAAAGTATAAAAAGGAAAAACAAAAAATATGTATATTCTTCGAGGGCATAGGGATTTTTTAGACGATTCAGCCACTTTTAGAAGTCATATATATGAGGCCTAATCACATAAATATTCACACCCAATGCACATGCGTCTCACCTTCTGTTAATTTGGATGGAAAAATGGCGTTTTTTGTAAGATTCCAGAAAAGATGGGATTTTTTTTGCATATTTTTTAAACCATAAGATAGTAACTTGCCGTTTCGCGAAGCCATGAAGGTTTTTATGCAATTATCCCAAAAAATATAATGTTATATACTTCAAATTTTAATAAATTAAATTACAAATATATATTAAATTGTTTATATGAGTAATGTTTTTAATATTTATTAAATTTAAAATAAATAAAAGTAAGATAATATAAAAATTATATAATTAAAAATAATTAAATAAAAGAGTAAAAAAAATATTTAATGGTATAACATGATAGAAAGAAGACAAGGGAGAGAAGCTGAAAAAGTAAAAAGAAAAACCCAAAAGAATGTGCAACGTCAGAGGCGGGGGGGGGGGGGGGTTGCGAATTGAAGAAAAAATATAAGAGAGAAAATATAAATAAAATCACAAATCAAAAAAAAATTGAACGATAAAAAATAGTTAATGTATGAGTTTCAACAAAAAGTTAAGAAGATAAAGTATTTGAATTTAATTATTTATATAGGGCAAATGACACAATTAGCCTCTAAAATTTATAATTAGAATCACTCAATTCCTCATTTTTAAATCAAAATATTTTAATCTTTCAAGCTTTAATTATACGTTTCACTTTCAATTGATTTTTATATTGTCATTAGTTATAATTAATAATCCTTATATAATGAAAACTTATTGACGAAAAAATCGACTATTACTTGTGACATGAACTTTTTGTCACAGAATTGATTGATACTATATATAGTGGTTCACTACTCGTTATAGACATACTCAAATATAATTTTTTTCACTATTAATCTTTTCAAAACTATTTTTGTTAAAAAAAATAATAATTGTACTTCGTATCTATAATTGATGATAATTTTTGTACTATTGTTGTTGTGCTTCTTGTCGTCATTATTAAACATAGTTACGACCTTTATTTTTTCTTCTAGCGTTTATGGTGGAGCAAACGAAATTAATTTTCTGGTAGAATATGTGGCTGGGATATGTGGCTCGTGGGCTGATGTATAATTGCAAAATGTACCACATATTGTTTGGCTACTAATTTTCGTTGATTGTGTCAATGAAGCTCTGTTTTTTGTTTTTAATTTCCCCATTTTCTGTTTTGATGGTTTTTGTCTTTCTTTGTTATGTGGTATCTATAATTCAGTTTTTGTCTTTATTTTATTTTTTATTTTTGGCTTTTTAATCATTTAGTTTCGATTCATTAGTCAACTAATTCGAATTATGATACTGCAAAACCTCATTTGATGTAGGACAAGAAGCTGCTTAATTTTAGACTTTTATGGACCAACAAAAGTCCGTGAAGAAATAATTTAATTTTATTTAGTTTTAATACTTTTTATAGGTGTCTTTCAGTCCAATATATTACTTTCGGGCCAAGTTCAATGTTTTCCCACTTTATTTAGGAAATAGTCTTGTCCTTTTTCAATTAGGATTAATGTTTTAACTATTTAAATACTTGTTACTCTCTTATTAGTTACACAACTCACATAGAATAAACTACGTTTTGTTTTCTTTATTCCAATTTCTCTCAAATTCTTGAAGCTTTGAAGACGAATTCTTAAAAATCCTTCAAAATTCATAGGTTTCGCTCCGTCAAATGGTATCAGAGCCGGGGTGTGCCCGGGATGAGATGGCCAACAACGGCGATGGTAGAACCGTACTGTAGTCAATGAACTCAAGAACAGCTTCCGCTGATTTTTGACTAGAGATGCATCAATATTTTCATAGTTAACTCAAGACATAACTCATGAAATAAATCATTCGATTTAAGATCTGAATATGACGCTTGCTCTTAAACAAATTGATGCAAACAGGAATGTAAACCGTGGATGGGCTTGCGATCACTACTAAAAAAAATTAGTTTTTAACCACGGATTTAGGAAAAAAACCGTGGCTAAATAAAGTAGCCACGGATTAGCCACGACCAATCCGTGGCTAAATTCTAGACACAGGCATTAGCCACGGATCACAATTAAAAAAGATCCGCGTCTAATCTGTTTAAAAATAAAAAACATGGACCCCAACCCAAGTCCCGCAACCCCAACACTTACCCCACAACCCCAACACTTACCAGTATGAGTTATTTATGATATTATACTTTTAGAAGAATACTAGGTATAGTACGGGTTTTATGCTAGTTCATAATTATCCAAAAGAATCCAATACTTATCCATAATTTAAGGTAAAATATGCTACATTTTAATTCAAATTAAATAATAAAATGATTATTATTTTTTAGTGATACTGTCTTATTTACAATACCTATCAATTACTTTAAATTTCAAGTTTTAAATTATCAATCACCTAAATTTAAAAGAGAATGGCGTATTTCAAAATTTAATACTGAAACTCAATATATTATGTTTTCAATTGAACTTTTAAATGTACTAATTTATCAGTTACTTTTCTATAATGTGAGTTTTGAAATTTTTTTTATCAATTTATTAATATATAAATAAAATATTGCTTCCCGTGCCTTGGCACGGGTAAGTATTAGTTACTTTTATAATTTTTGAAAGTCTATTGTTGATAACAAAATTATTTTATAATGATCATTGGAAGAGAGAGAGAGAGATGCTCCTCAATCGTTAGTTTACCAATCGCTAATTACTTCGTGGGGCAAAATACATTCACTATTCTATTCTGTATCGAAATGTTTATCGCATACATGAAGGTGTTTTTCCTTAAGTGCCTATTATACCATTCGATTTGATTTAAAGAGATAAAAAAATTAATATTTTTTCGTAATATATAATTTACGCTATTAATGAAGAATTTAGAAGGTCTGATAACCATTTTGATCTCCTTGATCTCTTTTGGTGGTTATTATACCATTAAACTCTTTATTACTAGTATAGATATATTTCTTTTATATCTCTTTTATACATATGTATTTGATTTTTATTTCTTATTTATTTGTTAATTTTATAATTATATTTTATTTTAAACTATTTTTATAATAAATTTAATAAAAGTATAGACATTAAAATAATTAAAAAAAATATAATAATGTGTAAAATCTAATAAACATTTTAATTTTATATTCATAATTTAAATATATAATTAAATTATTTTTTTATTTTTTTATTTTACGCACTGATTGAATGTGTCCACCGACTAGTGTGTGTGTGTGTGTGTGTATATATATATATATAAAATAAATATTCTACACATGAACATAGCCAAAAGAACAGAAATGTCGTACTTATATAATGCCTCGCGTTTGTCAAGAAAAACTGCCCCTTCTTTAAAAGAAATAATTTTTATTATACCCTTTTTTAAATTTTTAATTTTTAAAATAACCCACTTTTTTAAACCTTTGAAAAAATACCCTAGATTACCTTTTCAAATCTCGATTTTACTGTTCATGTGGGCCAGAGTGTTTTCTTAAAAATCCAACTTTTATTCTTTATTTCACTATAACCCATCCTAAAGTATTTTTGATCAATCTAGTACGTATTACTTATAAAATTTCTTTAAAAATATGTTTAAAACTCATAACCATCCTTGTTTACATTTAAAACTTAAAATTTTAATTACTTATTAATTTTTCTTAAATTCATAATGTTAAATCAAGTAAAACCCCCTCTTTGTAATTGGTATCAGAGCCATAAATATCAATAAAAAATTATAAATTATGGAATATTAGAATTATTAAAATTATCAATTATAAATCTTTTAATTATTAAAGAACTATTTATTTACTTACAGGAAATAAATGATAAAGAATTTAGTGATAACTTAAATTTTGAGTTATTATCGTGTGATTTCTCATGTGATGAAACTGATTGGCATTACCTTCACCATGAAGAATAAACTGTTTCAACACACTAAAATGTTCCAAAAGGTTGAAAAGAACATCAAGATTTTGATGTCTCTAGAGAAAAAAGCTAAGGAATATAAATATGCTAGAATAAGAGAACTGTACTATAGAAAGTTAAAGGCTTATAAAACACGTAAAGCTATAATGATTCTACTTATCAATGCCTAATTATACATTGCATAGGCTTCGAGTAGAATTGTATCTATATCAAAAAGAGTTAGATTTTATTTGAAGACAACTAGCTTATCATAGAGGAGATGTTATTAGAATTTGTATTTTGGAAAACAAAATAAAATAAATAAATGAAGGACTTGATGTTCTAAGTCGATTATGAAAACAAATAAACATCTTAAACGATGGATACATAGTATAAATCTAATTATGAGTTTAAATATAATTCTCGAAAAATATAATCAAGAATATGAACACATTAAAACAGAAGAGAATAAAGCAAAAATACAAAGTTGCGAACAAAAGATAAAAGCTACCCAACAAAATGCTCAAATATCTTGGAATAGATATAAAAAATACAATGGATAAAATAAATAAAAATATTGAAGAATTAAATACAAAAATAAATAAAATACTTGAATTACTATATGTTCTAAGTCAAGAGGTTCAAATCTTATAGATTTGTAATTCAAATGTTGAAGATTTAATAAAGAGCACTTGTCTTAAGAAAAATAAATTTGACAAGAAAATAAAAGAAAGAGAAATTATGATAAAATCAATAAAAACTGTTAAAGAAACGGTGCATCCAAATTCCTTTGATGCATATATGATTAATGTTGAATTACCTAAAATATTAGCTAAAGAAGAGGCCCTTAAAAATGAAGAAAAGGGTAAAGACATACCTACATCATCTAATCTACTTAAAGAACAAAATTCTGAATTTGAGACAGATAAAGATGAATGAAATTAATGAATTAATTGATCAATTTGAAAAAATAGATCTTTCTGAAATAGAGGAATATGAAGTATTAGTTAACGAATAATACAACTGGAGGCCCAAGTGGTACAATAAAATCAGATAATATGGAAACGGAAAAATCATAAATGATGCCTATTCCAAAATATAGAAGGCAATATTATGATCATATAAAAAAAATAGCTATCATAAACAAATAGATAAATTCACTCCAAATACTAACTATAATGAACATATAAATCATGAAGGTTCTAAATTAAATATAGATTGCAAAGAAGATACTAAAAAAGCCATAATTTCATGGGCAAATACAATGAAAGTTTTCTTTTTATATAACACTGATGATACATGGATATCAAATAGACAAATATATTATTTAATTGCCACATTTGATGGTATTGTTTTTAATTGGTGGCAAGGATTAACTGAAAACAGTAAAGTTTTGATAAAAAGAAATGTACAAACTAAATTAATAGATACTACTAATAAAGGAATTGAAATGTCAGTTGCCTATCTTTCTAGTGAATTTCTAGGAGAAAATTGGCATGACCCTGATAAAGAAAGTGCTAAAGAAAAAGAAGAAGCAAGAACTAACTTGATAAATCTTAAAATTTGTAGTATGAAGAATTTAAAACAATATACATGTGAATTTAAAAAATATTATTATACTCAATATTATAGTAATGAAGATCAGAGTATATATCTCAATATGTACTTTTTAAAACTTCCACATTCTTGGAATAAATATATAATGAATAAACGGAAAGAAGAAAACAAAGATTTAACTTAAACTCTAGGAAGACGGATTAGTTTTCTCTTTTTAGAGCTAAGTAAATTATGTAAATCTCAAGATTTATATAGAAGAACTAACAAATTTCACCTTTATATTGTAATAAATTTGAGGCACCCAGTCAATGGGGATGTAATACAGAAAAAATTAATAAAAAGAAAAGAAGGTTTCATAAAAAGAAGTATAAAAAATATAATAATTTCAAAAGAAACATATAAAATCAAAAGGAAGATATTTTAAAAGAAAACATAACTATAAAAGAAATAAAAATCTTTCACAATGCCAATGTTGGAATTGTGGAGAAATTGGACATAAATCACTAGAATATAAAAAATCTAAAAAGATTCGAAGTATAGAAGCTGAATTTATAGAACTTCAAGATGAATTATCTGAAGTTTCTGATATAGAAAATTATCTAGATAAAGAAATATATATTGAAGAAGAAAAATACTCTAGTAATTCTGAAATTACATAAAGATATAATTGAAACTAAAGATTCAGATAAAGAGGTAGAATTTATGAAGGATCAGAAGGTTATGCTCAACGAATAACCTTTGATCAAGAAATTTTGGTGAAAATAAAAGGTTTAAAACTTGATGCAACTAGCCCTCCCAAAAGTATTTTAAAGTCTTTTGGTGATTTAATAAAAAGAGTAAAAATAAATATTTATGATTATCATGCAGTTGAAAAATCTATAAATGTTGAACATACTAAAGGGAAAATTAGATTAAATTTGCTTACTAAATCCTCAATAAATCAAGCTTTAAATAAAATCAAAAATAAAGAAGTAAGAAAGAAGATAAAATTTATTTATCTTGGTAGGATTCAAATCCTAGTTAAAGCTTTATTTAGAGATGAAATAGATAGTCCTATGGTTATTTCACTTCATGACCAAAGGTTTATAGATGCTAAAAATAGTCATTTGGGAACAGTTGAAGAATATTTAATATACTCACAATTCCGTTTTGATTGTTATCCAAAATATAGTGTTGATATAAATGATCAGAATATAAATGATACTTTAAGTTTACATTTTCAACTTTTAAAAGATTTAAAACTTAGAGATAAAAGTCAAGCATTTACTTTTTATTATAGAGCAATTTATGCTTTTACTAATAGTAATTATGATAAAATATATCAAGATAAATCTTATATTGAAATTGATAATGAATGTCGAGATATAACAACAATAAAGTTACCAATGATAGAAGAAATTAAAGAAATACAAGATTATAAAATTAAAATAAATAGAAAATCCATTTTAGAATATGGATCTAGTAGTGGTATGATACCAAAAATAAATTTTGGAAAAAAATTCTATATCTAGGAAAAATGTTTGTAAGTTACCACTTACTAGTATTGAATTTACAAAACAAAACATAACTAATACAATAATAATAAATGGTAAATATTTTAATGGTCAAGAATATATTGAAGGACCAAATATATTAATTGATACAGGAACTAGTGGCAATCACCTTGCAAAACATAAAAATCAAGGTTTAATTGCAAATGTTGCTTCTACAATATTTCAATATAAAAATTTTGAAGTTTAATTAATAACTTGTGATCAAAAGGTACAAGTTTCGATAATTTTTGAAGATTTAAGAATAATTGTACCTTGTTATATAGATAGTGATATGGTACGAGACTATTACGGTATAATTCTAGGTAATAGTTTCTTAAATCAATGTGATTATTATAAAATAAAGAAGCATGGTGTGACACTACAAATTGGAAATATAAAAATCTTTTGTCAAAAAATGAAGGGGATTAATTTTTCTTTGAGTGTCTTTGTACAACTAACAGTATAGGATACTAATATAACAACATGTGCCTTAATAGATAATGGTTCAGAAATAACTTTGTTTAAATCATTTCTCTATACTAAATGGCAAGATAATGGTAATATAAAGATAAAGGGTGTTACGGGTCAAGCCGAACGTATTAATAAAAAGGCAGATAAAGTAAATACTATATTAGGAAGTAAAATTATTACCATAAATATGATATATGATTATAACTCACTTGAAACTGATATTTTGTTAGGAAATAATTTCCTACAACAATTTTAATTTTATTCATAGAATCTTTATTCTGTTATCCTAAAAACTAAATGTAATCATTATTTAAAATTACCATGAATAAATGAGCCAGTCAGAGTTTAGCCAGCGAAGCTTGGTGGACTGTATGATAAAATTTTGATAAAAATACATAATATAACAATAAAACGGATAACTCTTGAAGATGTAATAAAACAACTAAAAGAAAATTATAATGATCATCCTCTGGCTTTTTATAAGGAGTTAGATTTAAAGGCAAAAATAGAGCTAACTGAAAATATAGTTATAAAAGAAAGACCTATGTTATATACAGAAAAGGATAGAAAATAATTTGATAAACAAATAAATGAATTATTATATAAAAATCCACCTTTAATTAGAAGGAGTAATAGTCCTTTTAGTAGCCCAACTTTCATGGTTGAAAATGAAACTGAGAAAAAAATGAGAAAAACCTAGAATGGTAATAAATTATAAAAGACTAAATCACTTTACTAGGTCAGATAGTTATTATCTCTCTAATAAAGAAGTTTTACTAAACCTTGATAAAAGAAAGAAATATTATTCTAAATTTGATTGTCCTTCAGGGTTTTGACAAATAAAAATGGAATCCTGAAAGTATACAATATACTGCATTTAGTTCTACTCAAGGACAGTTCGAATGGTTAGTTATTCCATTTGGATTAAAAAATGCACCTCCTACATATCAAAGAAGAATGGATAAAATCTTTAATAGAGATAAAGAATTTCTTGTTGTTTATGTTGATGATGTTTTAATTGTTTTTAATACTCTAGAAGAACATAAAACTCATCTACTTCAATTTGTTAAAACTTGTAAAGAAAATGGTATAGTTTTATCTGAAAGAAAGGCTATAATTTATAAAGAAGAAATTGAATTTTTAGGATTAAAATGAAATAAAGAAGGAATTAAACTACAACCCCATATATCTAAGAAAATTTGTGAATTTCCTGATAAATTGAAAAATCGAAATCAAATTGAAAATTTTCTCGGTTGTTTAAATTATGCTGAGGGATTCAAATTGAAAAAATAATACTAAAGGATGGAGTAATCAACATACAGAAATTGTTAAAAATCTAAAAGAAGAATGTAAAACTTTGCCTAAATTAAAACTTCCTGATGAAAATGATAAATTAGTTATACAAACGGATGCTTCAGATCTTTATTGAGCAGTATTACTTAAAACCGATCTCAATGAGATATTCAGGTATACAAGTGGTACTTTCGGTCAAGCTGAGGTCAACTATACAACCCATGAGAAAGAACTTCTAGCCATCATAAAAGGAATTCAGAAATTCTCTCTCTTTTTATATCAAAGACCTTTTAAAGTTCAAACCGACAATACCCAGATACAATTCTTAGTTTTCAATAAATTACCAAATACACCCCAATACAGAAGGCTACATAAATGGTAAGTTTTTCTTTCTTTTTATAGTTTCAAAATAGAGTATATAAAAGGTTCAGAAAATTTCTTAGCCGATTTCATTTCTAGAACTACAGAATTTGGAAAAGAATGAGTTCTCCAGCTCTAAAATGGATGAGATGGGTGTGCATTTCCCTATAAATGCAAATAGAGTGATTGTATGCACTATACATACATCTAGTCCACTATCTAACGGTTGGTGGTAAAGACTTTTCAAATCCGTTGATGGGTGACAATTTCCCAAAAATTGTGTTGATGATACAATCATCTTATAAATTCTTATTTTTCTGCAGGAATAATAAATTTATAAAGAAAGATGGATCTTGAAGAGCTAAAGAATGAGATAGACGATATTATTTTGGTCTGTCAAGACATTATTGACAGTAATAAAGCTCTTAAAGATTTGATAGAATTAAATTTTAAAACAATTACAGATATCTCTCAAGAAGGACTTAGAAGAGTCCTTTTCCTTCAAGAAAGTCTAGATTTGTTCCTTGTATCTAGAAATAAAGAAAAAGAAAAAAAAATGAGTGATTCCAAAATTGAGAGTGATAAAAAAGAGATCAATAAAGGAAAAGATAAAGCAGAGTCTTCTAGAAGTCAAGATAATAAACCATTATCTAATAAAGACCTTTTGGACTCTATAAAAAATAAAGAAAAAACTTCTAAATCACAAGGTGATGCTAAAGTTATTGAAATAAAAATCAATAAATCTGAAAGCTTCAACAACAGGATTTTCAATGAAGAATTTGTTCCCACAAATAAATGGGAAAGAGAGTATAAAGAAGTTGTTGAAGAAGCTTATAGATGGGAGAATTTCAGAACACTATTGTACTCTAAAGGATATAGTGTTCATCCATGAATTACCACCATATTTGGAGCTGATCCACATAAAGTCTTTCAGCTTGCAAATTATGAATTTCTAGATCTGCTATATGTTGGAAAGGATCTAAAGGAAATTTCAGAATTTGATGACCGCTTTAAATCCCAGGTCAGTCAAGTTGCTAGAAATAGAGAAGTCGTACTCAAGTTCTATTCTATAGCCCTTGAACCTAATATGCGAATTTGGCATGAAATCCAATATATGATCACCATAAATGTTATAACCATAAATTTAAAGATTGAAACTGGTATAAAAAAATTTCGATCTTTTAAGTTCACCAACTCATGGATCATGGAGCGTAGAGCCATGGAAATTAAAGCCATTCAATCCATTGCTGAGTCTCTTTGGGGGCAACAATATGAAACTCTCATGCAGGCCAATAATTGGATTCTATTGAGGAAAAGAGGACAAATAAAATCTCCACTTCTAAAGGAATTCCTCACTAAATTTTTCAGACATGAATTCTATTACACAGAGACTATAAGGAAGAAAGCTTGCAGAAAGATTGGTTGTTGCAAATCTTGATGTAAGAGCTTATGTCAGTGCAAGGAGTGACGGATGCCATGACGTCATCATCCACTAAAGCATTATGGCAAACAGCTGTGGGAGGCAGCTTTTGACCTCTGATGATAAAGAAGATAAAATAAAGATTTCAGCGCATAAAGACAAAGACAACGGACACCGAAGAAAAATTTGAAGTCCGAATAGTTAGATTTTAAGTTCTATAAATTGTGCTACGTTTTCATTTGTACTCAGATCGAAAAAAACATAGATCAAAATATTCAGACTGATTTCTCACTTTGAAAAATATTCATAGTATAGAAAACCAGTTTTTATAGATCTTTGTAAACCATCTTCTAAATCATGTATGTATAAATCCTTTTTGAAGGACATAAAACCAGTTTATTTTCATATATATTCAAGTTTAGAAATTTTTCTATAGAAATCTTTTAAGCTTGTATTTCTCCTATTTTTTCAAAAATTTTCTAACCCTACGAAGGTCATAGTGATTACATAGTTCGAGAGAGTAGCCGTTTGAAATCGTAAGTCCCGTGAATCCAAGAGGGCGTTTGGGCTAAAACCAGTCAGGCTTGTCGATGTGATTGAAGACGAGTCCGGAAGGAGGATTAAAGAATTAAGGACTTCAAGGAGATAATATACTTTTAAAAGATTTAAAAAGAAATATTTTTCTACTTGATGTTATGAAAATATATGGTTTTAGAGTACTTCATCATTTGTGCAAATGTATGATTATTGTTTGGATACATAAAATATAGAAATATGGGAAAAGATTTTGATATCATAAAAACTCAATTTAAAAGAAAAAATAATTGTAAACAAAAAATAGCAATTTTAAAACCATTAGAAGATCTACCTGAAGATTTAAGAATTCTTATTGCAACATATAATAATAAAGAAGATTATGTTCTTGATTTTATCAATAAAAATATAAACCACGAAATTCTTAAAAATTATGTTAAAGACCCAGAACAAACAGACAAGGAGCTAAAAGAACTTTGGGAAGAAGATCGAACATTAGACAATTATATTCTTATGACTTGTAAAAATTTAGAAAGAATAAAACTAATAAAATTCATATATCATGAAAATTGGGATATACCTTATTTTTTCTAAAACCTAGAGGTATAAAACCATAAATAAATTGAAAGTTTGGATACTACAAGCAAATATCGAAACTTTGAACAGTGAAATGACTATGCAAATAGTAGAATCACTATTCAAAAAGGGTAAAATGAAAAACCTTTAATAAAGAAGGATATTTTGAAAATAAATTTGTAAAACTAAGATAATTTAAAAATTATCTCTTCTTTCAAAACCAACAATTGAAACTCAAAGCACGTTCATTGGTGACTGTTTTTTTTTTTCCTTTTCAAATGGAAAGTTCCGTCCTTAGCGCACAATAATAATAATTTTTCAAATGGAAATACAATGATTTTAAAATTTAAATTATTTTACAACGGGGTAACCAAATTATTTTTTTTTATTTTTTACAAATTAATATTAGTAAAATTCAAACTTTCAACTAAATTAAATTTTATTTTTACTTTGCATATGCGTTCAGTGTGTTAGATCGCTCAAAATAATTTATTTTATTGAGAGATGCTTAAATATGTCATGAGAAAACATTAATTTCAATAAAATAGAATGAGAGAAAATTAAAATTATAGATAAAACGAGCAATATTACAATCGAGTTTTTTTTTTTAATGTATTATGCTTTAAATATCATCATCCTTATCGTTGTTGTTGTGCAACTTTGGATCAAAAGAGCTATGTACCAAAGGAGATTTATACAGCTCTATTTTATTTTTGTCGTCGTTGTGCAACTTTGGATGAAAAGCAGATGGGTTCCAAAGGTATTTTTTTTTCTTTCATATTGTTTTATAGTATATTTATGGGCGAATTACACTTACCACTTCTGAAGTTTACTCTATTTACAAAAAACATATTGACGCTTAGAAAATTACAATTATCCCCTTGACATTACATTCCATCCAACAAATTACACATACTGTTAGTTAATTAATGATTGTTGTTAGTCAAAAAAATTTAATTTTCAAAATTACCCTTCTGAGGGCGAGAATTGAATTTTGGCCCAAGATAAAAGGACTCTAATGCCCTCAATGGTATTTTTGTTATATTCTGGGGTAGTGCAATGTTATTTAATGAAACTATAGGAGGATAAATATAATATTCCTACTATATAGGCCCGCCGCCACCCCACTGTTGTCCTTCACCGCCAACCCACCGTCGTCCTCACTGCCACACAAAGATCCAAAGCGAGAGAGATGAGCAAGAGATCGGGAGGGGTAGAGGGAAGGAAACGCCCCCAAGCCGCTGCCACACAGAGACCCAAATGGAGGGGGAGAAAGGGAGAGCGATCGAGAGAGGGAGATAGAGAGTGAGAGAGAGGGAGAGAAATTACCTGCCTCCTCTGCATACCGACCGAGAGAGAGAGAGAGTGAGAGAGAGAGAGAGAGAGAGAGAGAGAGAGAGAGAGAGACCTAATAAAAACATGATAAGGAAATAAAAAAGAAAAGAGAAAAGGATATTTTAGGTTTTTTATTTTAGTTATTTTTTTCATCAATTCTGTTACTTTACATGAAACCTCTTCAATTCAGGAGGATAAGTATAATTTTTCAAACATTGGAGTATTTTTTTATAAATACATTAAACATCAGGGGTGGTAGGGGAAATTCGTCCATTATTTATTTATACTTCTACATAGCTACTGTCTTGTACATTTAATGTGCTCTTCCACCAATGAGATACTTCCACCAATTAAATCTCGAAAGTTGCTTTGAAATTTCTTCTTTCGTGTTCATTTAAATGATTGAACAACGAAAATTAAGAAAAAGAAGTTAGCCATTTTTAACTGTTTAGTTAATATTCCTCAATTCCAAATTGTTAGTCTTTCAAAAAAAATTCACGTATATAAATTAAAGTAATTAATACCTTTCTTTTTAGTTAAATTTATTATAACTTGAAAAAAATGCGCTTCTTTATAGGAAGTAGAATACGATAATTAATGAGTTTTAAATGAAAAAAATGAAGATAAATATGAGAAAAAGATACTAATAAATACACTCCTTTTTGTTTTTAATAATAAATAGGCTCTTAAAATTTTAAAATGATGAGTATTGTGAGACAAAAAAAAAATTCTTTCTAAAAAATCTAATAATATAAAATTGAGGGAATATTAACTAATTGTTGATCCATTAAATCACCTACAAAACACTATTTTTCATCAAAACAATTCTGAAACGTCACGCACCACCTCAATTAGATACGTCAACACGTACCAGGCGGTCAAAAACTCACAAGTGTGAGATCCGATGCTTTCGAAGAGACTTATTGTCCTCGAGAGTGCGTCTGCGTTAAAGAGGGGGAGTCTCGGAATGCAAGTCACGAAAGGGGGAATACCCCCAAGCTTACCCCTAAGCCACTGAGGGGCCTCTTTAGGCCCTCGAAATCTCGTATACAAGGCAAATGAAGCAGGGAATAAGTGGCTTCAAGACGCAAAATGCCCTCGAACACTATTGTATCGCGGGCACAAGCCCACAACACAGCCTTTGACAAATGTGACTACCAACAGGAGCATCTTAGCTAGTAAGGCTAACAGGCCATGTACCTACCGCCACCAAACACGCACCTCCTATACATGGGTCCATCTCATCAGTCATAGGCGTATTTATTGTTCTCTTATAAATACAATCATTGGCTTTAAATTCTCAAGATATGTATTAAATGTAGAGTTAATGCCCTATTAATGAAAGGTAAGGTCAGTTGCAGTTTTGGGAGTCAAAGAAGTAACAAAAAGCACGTCCACATGTACTCCATATGTCAGATCTGCTAACCAACCCCCATCAACCACGTCATATCTGGGGCCCTCTCTTATATAAATAATAAAAAAACTCTCCCACATAAGATATCAAACATTCTTACACAATACATGCAAGAATAGCAACTTTACAATCCCTCTTCTTCTCAAAAATACTATAAGGCTAACTTGAACGTCGGAGAGTCTACATCAGGGCAAAGTAGGCTAGTCTCACGTACGTTCCTCCCTCTTTGACAGGTGGGCCGCCCGCATATCAATCGAAATGTATCAAATTCCGTCACGTAATTGATCAAAAAGACCCCGCATCAAATTTAGTCTTAAATTGAAAACTAACAATAATGGTATTTTTTTGCTGATCATATTAAGTTTTGTTTGATCTTTCAAATTGTTTGTTGTCACTTTTTAGTTTTCTTCTCTCTCTCACACACACGCACACAAAGCTTCACGTTCTTTTTTTTTCTTCTATTTTCTCAATCTTTCTCCTCTCTCCTGTCACCTCTCACCTCTCTTTTCTCTCACTATGTCATATACTATTTTTTAGTTCTCACCTATTTTATTTTTTTCTACTAGCATTGGTGGCGACACGCCTTCCCACCATCTTGCTGCTTCTCCCACTAGAAAAGGTACCACGACTTTACGCCTAATTTCTAAAGGAACCTCCATTAGCTCAAAGTTATCATCTATCTCCTTAAGTCACTTCTGAACAACCTCTGGATCATGAGAATCGTCAAAGGTCGGCACATGGGCTCTTCTCAATGCCTCATAGTGATACTTAGTTCCTATCGAGATAGGTGGCTGGTTCACAATCGGAGCTTGCTGCTGGTTTTGAGTTTGCATCGCTTGGGCTACTACGGTAGCAATGGCTACCAAGTCCTCTTGGCAAATTCCCATTTGTGGTTCTGGGGGCGGATTGTGGTGGTTGTCATGTGGTTGCTTATTACGTTTCTTTGGGTTAGTGGCATAGCGAGGGTTTTGGTTATGACGTCTAGGCCTACCAACCATTTCCTATATAAGGAATTGTTGTTCGTTATCACATGTTTTGGGAAATAAGGGACTCCCTAATCGACTATTGATAAATATACGCATTAGTCCGAAAATTGAAAGATGTGAGAAACATGGAAACACCTTTACTCAAACCCAAGAAAACCCAACATTACAATATGTTATAGCTTATCAAGTATGACTTGGTGAGATTTCTAGGTTAAACTATGAAGATCTAAATACACCCCAAACTAGTTGATATAGTTCATAATTCATTACCTATGCAACTCTTAAATCCCTAACTTGCCATCAAATCCCATCACCGACATTGCAGAGATCATAACCTAAGCTCTGATACCACTTTTGTCATGTCCCGAACCCGAGATGCAGTACGATGATGCCCCTTAGCCCGAAAGGACTTAGATTTTCACTTATTTTAAATTTAATGGGTAGTAAAAAGTTTCTATTCATATAAAAAATTAAATATTTACAATTTAAATTATTTCAACCTTTAAATCTATAATTAAATTATATATATTTATTTATATATATTTTGACACACATATCGAACGTGTCAACCTTATTGGTGATAATAACAATTAATTGCTGACGAATTTAACAATAATAATATTTATCTGTCGGGGTCAACTCGACCGTGCCTCTAGGGCCAAGAATTTTTCAAGAGGAATCTGTTTGATCATTAAATATTCTAATAACTTATACTTTGTCACGAACGTAACAACAACAAAAAGCAACATTTAATTTGCGATATTAGACAACAAAGGGACTCATAATAAGAAATTATTATAGGTACTCCATATTTATTTTTAGTATTAAAAAATTGACTAAAATATCTATTTATTTTTAATTCACTATTTCTATTAATTTCAAATAAGTGTAATAAAAGTAGTCACGTATTCCACCGCCTAATAGCACCAATATTGCTTTTCACTTGTCTATTTGTTTCTCGACATTAAATGTGTAACTTTGGCCTATAGAAGTGTTCTTTACATAATGCATTTTTGTGTTTGCCCAAAAAAGAAAAAGAAAAAGAAAAAGAAAAAGAACAAATTTAAATATGATATCAAGAAATTACAAATTTTGTTTATTTACTAACCAAGTCCTAAACTAAACTTGTGAGCAAAGATTTTAATTAAATAATATAAAAAGTATGATAAAGAAATCAAATCTCCATTGTCATTAGATGGATTGTAAGAATGGTAAAACTCTAAATTTGCTCAGTAATAGTATTCACATGCTTTATTATTTTTTCCAACTTAAAAATTATTGTTGAATCTTCTAAAATACTCATTTCCTCCATTTTCCTTTTTTTTGGTAAGTTTTACCTTCATTTTCACGTAACTATAGTTAATAAAACAGAAAAATAGAAAATATATGATTAAAATATGTGCGAAATGATTGCATAAAAAACAAAAATATTAGAACAAAAACTTTGTTGGGCCGCCATCAAAATAAAAAGTTGAATATTGATTCTCGAGTTGCCATCACCGAAGCCGAAAGAAGGTGAAAAATAGTTTTCTTGAATAGAGGGTGAAAGATATACTATTAGGATTTTGTTTTGGTTCAGTAAAGCAAATGGAATTAATATTTAAAAATTAAAAGCCCATATTGGTAAATTGATACAAAATTATGAATTGAATATGGGTATCAATAATAATTTTGGAGTGCTAATAATAATCTTAAAGAAGTAGTAGTAGTAGTAGTAGTAGCAGCAGTAGTAGTAGTAATAACAATAATAATAATAATACGACAATAAAATTTGTTATTCCTTTTTTTAGTAATTATTATTATATCTTTACCAACAGAGTATGTTCGTTAATTATTAATATTTATAATTTAAACATAATTTATTTATCACATGATAATGCATGGCGGATTTAATCGTAACGCAAGTAAAATTAGGGCTTTAAATCCTCATATTTTGGGGGTTTCATAACTTTTTCTTTATAAAATTGCGAATGAGTAATTCAATCAAGTCCCAACATTTTAATATTTCATACTCTTGGGGGGCGATTTTTTATTTATTTATTTATTTTTTTTCTTTTTAATGATTTATAATCAACTTTAAATAAATTTTAATATATTACGTTTGTGGTGGATCAAACTTTTCACTTTGCCTTTTCGCTTTAACCGGTCAAAGACGGCGCAGTGACAAATACTGTGGCCAACAACCCCGCTTGAAAGTGCGTGGTTGCCGAGCTGCCAAGGAGCATTAGTTCTCATCAAGTAAGAAGTCTTAATTTTTAATTACAAGTTAATTTTCTTCAATAAATTTCTTTTGTCTTTTTTGCAATTTTCTTGAATCAAATGAAAACTTTAATTGACATTAACGAGACAACTGCCACGATACAATGTATCATTGAAATGATGCCTTGATTTTTTATTTTTTATTTTTTATTTTTTTAATGACCTTGATTTAAATATAACAACCTCCCCTCCCCCCCGGGCCCCCCACCACCTAAAACAAAAAGAAAAAAAAGATGGCTTGACTTAGAACTTTGTATAATTTCACAAGTATATGTAAGTATGAAAAAATTCTTTAATAATGACTGGGTGCATAATTTCATCACACGTCCAATAATACAAATTTAATCATATTTTATATGTATTTTATACAAAAAAATAATCTATAAAATGTGGATCATACGTGAAACGCGCATCGGTCGATTGAAAATTTTGCCTACATATATGTACATATATTAAGCTATTCATCATATGACTGGGAAAAAGTTTCAAGTACGTAGAAAAAAATCAATATACAACATGAAAGTCTGATTATATACATATATTAAGCTATTCATCATATGACTGGGAAAATGTTTCAATGCGTAGAAAAAAAATCAATATACAACATGAAAGTCTGATTATGCCTCAAAATATTTTCCGATGGAATTTTCTAGTTTCTTTCGAGACCAGCACTCAAATGTCAAAATCATTTCTTAATTAGTTTCTCTTAAAATAGTAAATGATATATTTATGTAATTTTGGTGGATGAGGAATAGCTCAGAAAGAAGACGACACGACATTTAAGAAAAATTAAACAACATATTTTTTATTAGACAGAAGACACATTAATTAGCTTTTCAATTATTCGAAAAATTATTATTTATATTTCGCATAGTGGGGGCTAGAGGCTAGTATCAAATACGGCAAAATAGAGTTCACCAATATAAAGGTCTGTGTAGTGTAGTTCTATTTAAGAAGTCGATTTATGGTCATTCGTGCATCACGTGTGCTACCATTACTTGTATCGTAAAACCTTCTGGTCTCTGTTAAATGTTTTGTAATCCATTACATTCATGCCCGTGCAGCAGATTGTAAAGGAGAGGCTCTATTATTACCATTTGTGACTACTTATGTGATATTCAAGGTCTCTCTCAACATTTAGTATCTATTATTCCATTTGTTTAGTATTGTCACATGAGAACTCAAAATCTCGCACTTCTGCTACCTCAGCTTGGCTGCTTAATATTTGAAATTTTTTTACTTCCACGGAACACATACATATGGCAAAACATAGTAAATTCATACAGAAGGGAAAATGAGATAAATACATGTTTGGCTAATACCCAGATCAAGTAATACATTTATATTAAATAGGCGACACTAATTTGATAATAGAACGAACGAAAATTTAAAATGGCACAATATTTACGTGGTTTGGCAAATAATAAGCGTAGTCCATGGGCGAGGAACAATTCACTATAATAAGATTTATAGAGAGTAACAACAATTAGAGAAAATATTCTCTAATTAAACCCAAAACCCCAAGAGAACAACCTCACAATTCTCTGACAATGAATTTATCTCTCAAGTGTTTCCCGACTCTCTATTTTTCAAAACTCTCAAATAAACTCACTTATCTTGAAGCTTTCTAACTTCTTCATACACAAATGAATGGCCAATCTCATCTATTTATAGATACGTAAGCCGACAAAGTTCATTGAATCGTAAGAGGAAGAGTTCAAGTTGAACTTTGCTTCATAATAGGTGTTCAAGTTAAACTTTACTTTCTAAGAGGCGTTCAATTGGAACTTTGCTTTCTAAGAAGAAGAGTTCAAATTGAACTTTGCTTCCTAAGATGAAGAGTTCAAATTGAACTTTGCTTTATAAAAAGATGAGTTCAATTTGAACTTTTCTTCATTGCATAAATCGAGTCCATCATTAAATTCAAATCACAATAACAAAACTCCACCTTGACTTGAATTTTACCAAATCTCGAACAGTGGCATTGCTCCATATTTCCAAATAGATTATCTTTATGCAACACCAATGAAGTCCAAGCAATACTTGAACTTGACCTTTGGAAAAGGCTTAGTTAACATATCTGCAGGATTCTCATGAGTAGAAATCTTTTTCACCGAATTATCACCCCATGCAATAACATCACAAACAAAGTGAAACTTTACGTCAATATGCTTAGTTCTTTCGTGAAACATCTGATCTTTAGTCAAGTGAATGACACTTTAACTATCACATAAATAATAGTTTCATTTGAGTGAGAACTAAGCTCCCGAAACAAGCCTTTTAGCCAAATTCCTTCTTTTATCACCTTACTCACTACAATATATTCCGCCTTTGTTGTAGATAACGCAATCATGGGTTACAATGAAGCTTTCCAACTAACTGTACTTCCTCCAATATTAAATGTATATCCAGTTTATGATCCTCTTTATCAAGATCACTTGCACAATCAGAGTCAATATAACCAACCAGAGAACTACTACTCCGACCAAACTCCAGACACTACTAGAAAAAATGAATTTAGCCATGGATTTTGGCAAAAATCCGTGGCCAAGAAAATTAGCCACAAATTTTATCTGTGGCTAAAAGTGGCATGGATAATCTTAGCCACGGCCTTAACTAGCCACGGATTAGCCACGTAATGGCCACGAATTTATGGCCACGGGCAGGCCGTGGCTAATAGCCATGGTCAAGCCGTGGCCAAATTAGCCACTTAATTCTGGCAAATGCCAGGCCGTGGCTAGACCATGGCTATTGGCCATGGCCTGCCTGTGGCTCTTGCTCGTGGCCATCCCGTGTCCCTCAGGCCGTGGTTGATTCCTATGTGCCTTGCAAAATTAGCCACAGTTAAGTCGTGGCTAATTTTGCCAGCTTTCAGCAATATTATTCTCCTTTTTTTCCTGACCAGCCTGCATCCTATTTTTATTTTTCTAATCGAAAAACACAAGCATTCAAACAATACTAATAATGACGATCACAGATCGTTCAATACAAATTATATCATGAAATAAATTAGAAAGAGTCTCAATTATAATGCTAATACATTACAAACTTAAGCAGTTAAGGTCTGATGTCTAACAAATCGTTTGTCATAATAAAGTTAGTAAAATGTCAGAAAATGTCAATATCTAACAGGGCCCAATACCATTATCCTCATCATTATCATCGTCAAGCTCGTCATCACGTACGTAATTTGGTGGAGTGTGTCTGGAGGTGGATCGCCGCCCTCCAGATGAAGTCCCACGAGAACCCCTCTGTTGGCTAGAGGTGGGCTGCACATGCGGTGAACCAGCTGACAGGTGCGGCTGATTAGGCAAAGAGACGAACGTACACTGCGTCAAACTTTGAACGCTCTGAAGCAGAGCATGGAGTGTGTGCTTCATCTCAGTCAATTCAGAGGATTGTTTCTCCTCAAACCTATCAAGCCTTCACTTCAACTCAAGTGTCGAAGGATCCTCCATTTCAAGGGGTAAGTATGGAAACCTGAAGTCCCCATACTACGTGTTGACCTATTTGGTATAATTAAGGTATGTTTTGATATTTCCAAGATATGTGATGTATTCTTAATTTTTGAATTCAAATTATTTTCTAACAAAATATTATTTTCTTCTTTTATATTATTACATGTTTGGAAAGAATAAGATTTGATTTATTAATATTTTTCCTTAATACCGAAAAGATATTTGATGTGCTCCTGATTTTCAAATTCAAATGATTTCCTAACAAACATTTATTTCCTTCATTTATATCATCACATGTTTGTTTGGAAAGAGTCAGATTTGATTAATATCTTAATATTAATTACCACATGTTCTAAATCTTGATGGAAGATTTAAATGGAAATTTACCGATTGCCTTTCATATTATTATACTCTACATCTGTATCATTTTGGTAAGTTTGACTTGGAATGATTTGAATGCATTAATTACGTCTGAAACTTGTTTTAATTACAATCTGGAACTTTATTCATTCTGCTGAAATTAAGATCATATCTTTATCATTTTGGTAAGTTTGATTTGGAATGATTTGAATACATTAATCACGTCTGGAACTTGTCTTAATTACAATCTGGAACTTTATTCATTCTGCTGAAATTAAGATCATATCTTTATCATTTTGTTAAGTTTGACTTGAAATGATTTGAATACATTAATCACGTCTGGAACTTACCTTAATCACAATCTGGAACTTCAGTTTTCGTTTGGAATTTTATTTATTCTGCTGGAATTAAGATCATAATGGTTCCTTCTACTTTTATCATCAATATAGCCGTTTGAACTTGATTTGTTAGGCTAGAATCAAGGCCACAAATGGCTCTTTCCTTTTTCTCATCAATATAGCCGTTGGAACTATCATTATTTAAAGGGGAACTCTCATCCCTTTGAAGGATGTGATTGTGTGAGAGTCTTATAGTTGAAACGAGAGTATTGAGTTCAATATCAAGATTATTACCATCATATAATTCTTTTTTGCTTGTGTTTTCTTTTCTCGAGGGACTTTCAAGATAAAGAGTGAGATTCCAAGCACAAGAATTGCTTGAGAGCGAGTTGAGTTGTGAAGTGTTGCTGGGTTGTGGAGTTGCTGTTGCACTGGTAGTTCCAGCTAGGTGTTTAGTGGACGTTTAAGTGCGCTACACTGAGGTCTTAGCAGAAGTGTTCAACTGCGAACTAACCGCCAGAACCAATATCATTTGTAACTGTACTAATATCATTTGTTGTTAACAGGTTATCCTAAGTGAAAACTTAGAAACTGGATGTAGCCCAATTAGGTGAACCAGGATAAATCTCTGTGTCATTTATTGCTTTGCATATTTTATAACATTACTTGCTCTGTTACTATCGCTGGTACTTACAAAACCAATAACTTACTTGCTCTGGTATTATCATTGGTACTTCCAGACAGTAACTATCTTTTAAGCAAAGCATTGATATTTAAAACCTTAAACTTTCCGCTGCGTTTTACAAAAATATTAAAAAAGGTTTTAAAGCCTAATTCAACCCCCCCTTCTTAGGCACATCCCATCTATCAATTGGTATCAAAGCCACGTGCTCTTTATTTGGTTTAACCACCTTGAGTTAACGATTCTAATGGCTGCTTTAAGTTATGATGTGTTTGCAGAAGGAATGCCAAATACCAAGCCACCGCTCTTCGACGGTACCAACTATGCTATATGGAAAAATCGGATGCAGGAGTTTATAATTTCATTGGACTGTGCAATTTGGATGATAGTTGAGGTTGGTCCTACCATCGCTACAAAAACCACTGACGGCGTCCAAGTTCCAAAGACAAAGAAAAAGTATACCGTTGAGGACTTAAAACTCTCATGATGAATGCAAAAAGCGATGAATGTGATTGCATGTGCTCTCGTGAAGGAGGAATACAATAGAGTTAGCACCTACTCTTTTGCAAAGGAGATGTGGGATACATTGCAAACCACCCACGAAGGTACCGAACAAGTTCGTGAGGAGAGAATCGCCCTATTACTTCATCAATTATAAATGTTCACCACGACATTGGATGAGAATATTAGCCAAATGAATGCTCGATTCATAGAGATCGTGAATACACTTCATGCTCTCGGTCAACCTATTTTCGTGAAAGAAAAGGTAAGAAAGATCCTTAGATCCCTTCCCCCGGAATGGTCTTCAAAATTCACCGACATCCATTAAGCAAAGAATGTAAACAAGATGAATATGGGAGAACTTATTGGTTCTCTTACAACCCATGAACTGGTACTATTGAACAGACAAGGTAGTTCCGCACAAAAAGCCAAAAGGGACCTTGCTTTAAGTACCAAGCATGAAATGGATGAAGAAGCCTTGGATGAACAACAAATTGATGAGGAGATCGCCATAATGGCTCAAAGAATGAAAAGACTTGCTGGTTTTAAAAAGAAATTTCAAAATAAGAAAAATCAAACAAAAACCAGTCAAAAATAACAAATAAATGAGTCTATCATATTTTGTTATGAATGTGGAGAGGTCGGTCACAAAAAATCAGACTGTCCAAAGTTCAAGAAGGTATCCAAACCTCAAAAATTCTCTAAATCCAGAGGATTGACTATCACTTGGGACGACTCCGATAGCGATCCTTTTGACGAGGAAGAAAAAGCTCTAATGGCGAACAATGAGGTGAACTTTAATTCCATAATTAATTCCGACATAGATTCTGATGATGATGTTGACATCCATGCTTATATAGATGAATGTCGACAAGAAATGAAGTTAGTTATGTCTTCCAATATGTCAACTGCGAACTAACCGTCAGAACTAACCACACTATCTCGCTTCAGGGGATGGTTAAATTGTTTATTGTTTATCTTTTTATCAAGAGTTCTTAACTCTTGATTGATAGTTACCTGTTACACTGGAACTTATTTTGTAACTTTACTAATATCATTTGTTGTTAATAGGTTACCCTAAGTGAAAACTTAGGAACTGGACGTAGCCCAATTGGGTGAACCAGGATAAATCTCTGTGTCATTTATTACTTTGCATATTTTATATCATTACTTGCTTTGTTATTATCGCTGGTACTTACAAATCCAATAACTTACTTGCTCTGGTATTATCGTTGGTACTTCCACATAGTAACTATCTTTTAAGCAAAGCATTGATATTTAAAACCTTAAACTTTTCGCTGTGTTTTACAAAAATCTTAAAAAAGGTTTTAAGGCCTAATTTAACCCCCCCTTCTTAGGCATATCCTATCTATCACTATGTGATCCACCTGGTACACCATACCATCAACCCTTATTCGGTTTAGCTACTGTCTCATTCCACACCTATAAATCCATGAATATAGTTAGATTTAGCTATAATATATCATTCCTATGTATCTATATATTATATTAGAATATGAAAAGTCGAGTTATTTAACTTACGTTGAGCTTGGATGGTCGAGGTAGGGGTGTGCCATAAGCAGATTGAGTAGGTGACTGAGAATTAATATCATCTAACTTTTCCTTAAATGCGCTCTACAAGTTTTCAGGTTGAAATATCAGCAACAAAGTCAAAATATCAAGATTAAAGTTGAAACATAATGAATACTCACAAATGAATGCTCCGCCCTCTCATCAGACCATTTCAAATCCCTATCTCATCTTTATAAGAGTATAGATGGATAAACGACTGATCCACGGTGGATATTCCCCCCCATTTGAGCTTCCTGTAATAAGAGAGTAATATTTTAATCCGATATATAAAAATGCTATCACTATCAATCATAATTTTTAAGTACTTATGAAATACACATACTAACCAACTCGTCGTTGTGGGGTAAGATTTTGAATCACTTTTGTGGTCGGTCACTCCCCTTCCACCAGAATCCGAAGCCCGATTAGCTTTGTTGACCGCGCTCTTTCTAAGAAAATTGGACAAGCCACATTTTGCTTGCAACTCCTGCCAAGCGTCAGCATCGATCCACTCAAGCTTTTTATTTTTATGACGAGCTTTGTTAAGCCTATTCTTTAGGAGGTCGATCCCTTGTGCTCAAATGTTTTCCAAATGATGTCATGCTGGTCGGTTCTCCAATAGTACACTCTCTGTACAATGAGAAACGTATAACTTATATAATAATGAATGAAAAACATATAAAAGACAATTTGTATATATATCAAGACATACTTGGAACTCGGAGAACCACATGTATTAGTTTGTATAGGGATTTCCTTCCACCTCTCCCATGCCTCTGTATACCCGTTTGTAAAAATATGGGTAATCGTCCTCACGGTCTCCAAGGCATGATTGGACCTCATGAATATAAATCATATGTAAACACAACAATTGAGATTTGAATAATTATATCTTAAATAACGAACACAAATAAACTTACTCATGTCCCCGCGAATAAATAACGAGCTTTCCGTCAACTTTGGTATTATCGAAAGTCTTAGTCGGCATATCATCACTGATCGGCTCGTCTTCACTATGGCCTGATGTGTGATAATGAGAGTCATCGTACAAATCGTCTCGAATGTACAGGTCCGTCGTTGGGGGCATGTGGAGGCTACATCGGTTGGATCCTCCTCCACTACCAGTGACCTTCTCTTTACCTTTTCTAGAACCTGGCACCTGCATTCAGAGCAAAACCATCACACAGCAAGAACCATTTTACATTCATCTCAAAAATATCAAATAACTATTAATTTTTAACATTTCACATTACATTAGGTAATCAATCACTCAATTGCATCACAATATTCATTGCAAATACATATATATGTTCATAGCAACAAAAAACAAACCAAGCAAAATATTAATTCATAGTAAATTTTAGTCTTCTGCATATTCGTCTTCTTCTTCTTCATCGTCGCCATATTGAGTCATATTTTTGTCATCCTCCTCCTTATCATCTTCAAACTCAGAGTTCAATTCTTTTTCGTTATCACTTTGACCCATTTCATCAACTTCTACATCATCATTGGCCATGTGCTGAAGGTATAATTAGTTGACCTCTTTTATAGCACCCGTACAATCAACAAGGTTACTCGTCGGTTCATTATCGATGACACCATTCACTGTTCCAGATGACTCTTGGAACGGGTCATGAGTAATCCCTTCATTCACGACTCGACTTCGTGGTCTTGTTTTGATAACAAACCGCCATTGCAATTTATCTCTTCTAGTACCGGCGTAAGGGACGTAGTACATTTGAGACGCATGTTGCGCGAGTATGAAAGAGTCATCTTTTAAGTATCTCTCATTAATTTTTATTTCAACAATGTCATATTTTGGGTGTACCTTAATACCCCTATTCGATATTGAATCAAACCAAATACATTTGAACATCACAACCTCTTTTTGAAGTACGCTGAGATACTCTAATTTGATAACTTCCTTTAGTATGCCATAAAAGTTTGTACTCCATCACTTATTTACACAAACACTAGAATTAGAGGTCTTCGTATGTGGGGTCATATTGTCCGTATGGAACAAATATCCATTACAGTCGAACTTGTTGAAGGTCTTGACCTTCTTCATTGGACCCCAAGCCAAATCGAGCAAATACTGATTTTCAACATTATTTTTTGGATTATGCGCCTACATATAAAAATATTTTCAATTAGTGTATTTAATTAAAAATATCTTCTTTAAAACCACACAGTGTTTTTAAGATATATAAGTTAAGTTTTTATGTTGTATAATGAAATACTCACATAGAGCTTAAACCATTCAACAAAATTATTCTTGATGGATTCCTCAACCTCTTGATCAGTTATATGTGTCCAGTTGTATCGAACGGATGATCTATATATCGTACAAAAAACGTGAAGAATCATTCAGTGCCATCTACATTCCTCTTTAACACATTATATACAAAATGTTAAAGATAGTACTCACTCAATGATGGGAACAACTTCATTACAATTGATGAGTACATGTAAGGCAGCTTTGCTCCACTCATCATCAGTCAAAAAACGTTTCTTGCATTTTCTTCCTGACTTACCAAATCGTTTGAATACAGACACAAGTGTAAAGTAGCTCATCATCAGAAGAGATGTCGTCCTTATTACGATAAGATCTTGTACTTTTGGTATGGATGTGACTTTCAAAATAATAAGATGAAAAGTACGACAACTCTTGATTTAAATATGCCTCACATATTGATCCTTCAATTTTTGCTCTATTTTTAGCCATTCCCTTTAAGTTATGTAAGTACCTAAAAATGTAGTTATTTTAATTTCTTAAAAATGATAGTTCTTCATAATTTAATTTAACATATGAAATTTAAAATTCATAATAATTTAATTATCTCTCGAAAGGATACATCCACCGGTATTGCACTGGGCCACACATGGCAGCTTCAAATGGCAGGTGTACAGTCAAGTGCTCCATTGAGTCAAAAAATTCAGGCGGAAAAATGGGTTGCAATTTGTATAAAATGATGGGAATGTTACTATCCAATTATAGTAGATTTCTCTCACTTAACTCTGTTGAGCACAATTCTTTAAAAAATTGACTTATTTCAGTAAATGGCTTCTAAACATTTTGTGGGAGTATGTTTAATGCCATTGGGAGCAAACATTGCATAAAGACGTGAGAGTCATGACTCTTCATACCGTGCAAGTTAGTTCCAGATTGATCTATACAATTTTCCAAATTCGATACATAACCGTTAGGCATCTTCAAACATTTAAACCAATCACATAATTCGCGTCGTTGTTCAACAGTTAAAGTGAAAGTGGCCCGTGGTTTCAACACTTTACCATTTGAAAGATACTGTAGATAGAACTCCGAACGCTTGCAATACTCCAACAAGGCAAGTCTAGCCTTCTCGTTATCCTTTGTTTTGTTTTTTTACATCCATTACGGTATTTATTATGTAGTAAAAAAAAAAAATTCAATGTGCATTACGTCAAAATTGTGGCGGACAAGATTATCCTTCCAATACGGCAACTCCCAAAAAATACAGTGTTTGGTCCAATTGTGGTCCACACCGTAACTTGGTATTTTTGAGTATCTTACAAGCATATCGGTTACTTTTGGCAAGTGCCGCACAAAATTCCATGTTCAACCACCCGTCATTCGAGAGGGAGGCGCAGATCACTCACATCTCTCTCTCAAGAAAGCATTTTTATTTTGCCTAAAAGGATGAGTCTCAGGCAAAAACTGTGTATGGCAATCAAACCAGGTCATTTTTCCACCATGCTTCAACCTAAATGATTTTGTATAGTGCACGCATATTAGACATGCAAGTTTCCCACACGTCATCCACCCAGACAACATTCCATATGCAGGAAAGTCATTAATTGTCCATATAAGGGCGGCTCTTAAACGAAAGGTGTGTCTCCTTGTGACATCGAAAGTTTCAACTCCGTCTGACCACAACTCTTTTAACTCGTCAATTAAAGATTGCAGATACACATCAATCCGATCATTTGGATTGTGCGGTCTAGGAATCAAACATGTCAGAAACATACATGTGGCAGTCATGCACATTTTGGGAGGTAAGTTGTAAGGAGTAATAACAACCGGCTAACAAGAATATGATTTTGATGTTTGGTTGAAAAGATTAAATCCATTGGCACATAGTCCAAGTCTAATGTTTTGCGGTTCAGTGGCGAAGTGTGGATGTTTCTCATTGAAATGCTTCCACGCTATACCATTCAAAGGATGACAAAGAACACCAAGTTTTTTTGTGTGCTCTTGGTACCACCTTATTTGCTTGGCTGGTTTTCCAGAAGCATACAACATTTTCAACCGTGGAATTAGTGGCATGTAGTGCATTCTTTTGTAAGGAACACGTCTAATGCTCCCCGTATGAGATGGTTTAAATCTTGGATGTTGACATAATACGCATGCATCCAAATGAGCATGTTCTTTATAAAATAGTACACAACTTTTAATGCAACAATCAATTTTTAGAGATGTCAGTCACAATTTTCTTGTTAATTTTTTGGCTTCATAATAATTGCTGAGAACATTATTGTCTATTGGATTTGATGTTTTTATAAGTTTAGTCATTCTATCAAAACATCCTTGTGACATATTATAATCTGATTTCAATGTCATCATTTGAAGAGTCAGTGATAATTCTGTCAGTGACTCATATCCTGACCACAGGGGACGATGCGCGGCCTCCAATAGATCATAAAATTGTTGAGTTTTGTCATTACGAGGTTGTTCAACAATATGACTCGTTCCAACAGCATTTTGCTCAGAATTCTGCCACGTTCTATATTCATGAATATCATTCTGTTCCATAGCATCATAGATCAAGTTTTGATAATTTCTTAACCCTTCTGTAGTATTGACATGATTGTAAGTACTTAGACCGATAACATCAACATTCTAATTTTCTGGATCAATCTCTCCATGTGCAATCCAATACCAATAATTTGGTTGAAATCCATACTTCAAAAGATCATATTTTACATTGCTAGCATTCTTGTATTTTCCATTTTCACATTTAAAACATGGACACCTAAAAAGCCATTGTCAAGTTTGCATTGTGATTGTGAGGTAGCGAATTCAATAAACTGACTCAATCCCAACAAAAATTCATTCGTAAGGTTAGTTCAATCGGGCAATATATAACCGATTGTACATCCAACTTCAACTCAACACGAATATTATCCATTTTCTGTAACAAACATGATTATGTCATTTAGTCACCACTGAAATTCTTATTTAAACTTTGCCAATAAACAAACATATACTCATTAAAACATATCTCATAAGCAATATATAACGTATGAAACGTTATATTAACATATGCAACATAACACTACACGTCAAACATATCTCATAAGCAACATAACACTAACATGTCAAACATAACTAAAACATACATCATTATATTCATATATGAAACGTAACATGAAACGTAAATTCACTACAAATTTCAAACATAATACTAACATCATTATTCTCATACTAATAAATTACAACAAATATAAAATGTAACTAATATTATTAATAACATATAAATACACCAATATTGAGTAATTTAAAACAAACCTCAATTTTCGAACCACCAAAACTTGTGAATATATAAAATCTAACAATAATTACAAAAAAAATCAAAACAAAAAATGTTAGAAATATTTTTTAAATTATAAAACAAAATAAAATAATTAGGGGTGGGGAGGGGGACGATTTTGGGACTGGGGGTAGGGAGGAGGGGGATGGGTTTGGGGTTGGGGGAGGGGATAGGGGATGGGTTTGGGCCTTGGGGGCGGGGGCGGGGGGGAGGTAGGAGGATGGGTTTGGGGTTGGGGGAGGCGGAGGCGACGGGTTTGGGGTTTGGGGCTGGGGGGGGGGGGGGAGAGGGGGATGAGTAGGCATGCAGGCGCCACCACGTAGGGGGTGAGGGTTGGGGGGACGGGATTGAGGATGGAGGGGGGGAGGGCTTATATTTACACTTATATATATATATAGTATATATAACACTCTAATATTGTAATATTATAATATACAATTGTGAAACTTAAATTGAGAATTAGTTCAATCAATACAACATTATAATTAATATATATATCATAAAATAATTTAAACAATCATTCGTCATTCCAAATGATCGTTTTATATATATTATTTATTTATTATTATTATTCAATCATTAACATTAATCAATTATATATCAATTTAATTACAAGATTTATTTGACTGATAATAGAAAATAGAATAATACATTTATCTTCAAAAAATGAATTAAATCGAGGACAAATAAAATAATTTTAAAAAAAATTGGACCGTAGCCAACTTGTGGCTATTAGCCATGGTCTAGCCGTGGCGTATATTAGCTACGACCTACCCGTGGCTAATCTGTGGCCATTAGCCACGACCTGACCGTGGCTAAGCACCCAGGCCACAGTTTAGCCACGTTCAGGTTGTGACTAATATACATTGGTGGCTTCAATTTTAGATTACCCTAAATTTTTTTTTTGTTACACACTGAAATATTATTAAATTTTAATATTAATAATGTGTTGTTCGATTGTTGATAAAACTATAATATAAGTTACGACATTTTATCAATTATAAACTTTTGAAATCACACAATTAACTCGTACAACTAAATAAGTAACCATATATGTAAATGAAACTCGCATGCGTACTTATATATACACCTATATATATATAACACTCTAATATTGCAATATTATAATATACAATTGTCAAACTTAAATTGAGAATTTGTTTGATCAATACTACATTATAATTAAAATCATCAAATAATTTAAACGATCATTCGTCATTCCAAATGATCGTTTTATATATAAATATATATATTGATTATCACACAATCATTAACATTAATCAGTTACATATCAATTTAGTTATAAGATTACTTGACTGATAATAGAAAATAGAATAACACATTTATCTTCAAAGAACAAATTATGTCGAGCACAAATACAATAATTAAAAAAAAAAAAAATTGGTTAGCCGCGGCCTGACTGTGGCTAACCCATGGCTAATCCGTGTCTGTTAGCCACAGCTTGACCACAACTAATTTAGCTACGGATTAGTTGTGGCTAATCCGTGGCGAACCATTGGAAGCAAATTTCGTGCCAATTTCAGCCACCAAAAATAGCCTCGGGCTTGTCGTGGCTAATTTAGCCATGGGCAATCTTTGGCTAAGTTTTTTTTGTAAATTTTTTTTATCCATGGCTAATCCGTGGCTAATAGCCACGGATTAGACACGGGTTTTTTTCATGGCTAAAATCCGTGGCTATTAGTTGTTTTTCTAGTAGTGACACAAGCTTCTAAAGTCCCGCGCAAGTATCTCAAAGTCCGTTTCACTGCCTTCCAATGTGCGTTTCTTGGAGAAGACATAAATCTGCTAACCACACTAACATCATGTGAAATATCTGGGCGTTTACAAACCATAGCATACATCATTCTACCAATTGCGCTGGAGTAGGGAACTCAGGTCATGCACCTCTTTTCATCATCAGACTTTGGTGATAGAGCAGCCAACAATTTGTGACGACCCAAGACTTCTAGTTAAGATGACAAGAATATATATTCACCAATTTTAATCAATGACCAACTTTACTCAAAAGCACATAACAATGATTTTATTAAGTAACCCATAATATGTACAAGAAGTCACTTATATATTACATATTTGTAATTACAAGAGCCGACTACAACGAATTAACTAAAGCCTCTAACCGCTCCGCTGCGTTTTCCTCGCTAGTATACTCCACCTCATTCCTAGTTAAAACATTATATAACACAGAATCAACACACATGTTGAGTAGAAACTTTACATATAACATGAGGTGCTCGTGTGAGGTTTGTGCATATTGTTACAGAATTTCCGAACATATAATCACATAATTTCACGTTTTATTTCTTCTACCTCGACAGACGGCTACCTTATCACTTCATGCCGATATTTCCAACCAAACACTCCAATTCCCAACCAATCACTCCGGTAGTCATATCCCGGGCATATGCTGATTATCCTACGACCCGCTTCAATACATAGACACTCCGTCTATGAAAGGAGGGATTAGGCAACGATAGAGGGTTGAGAACTAATTTAAGACCGGCAAGCTCGATGCCGCCTGGCCGAACTCAACCACATCCACCCCTATCACTTTGGGGCCCGACATACACATATAAATTTCATGTATGTCATATAGCGTTATAGAATTTCAGCATGTTTTCAAACAGATTTCGCATGAATGAACATATTTTTCAGCCTCTATGAACTGAAAATTCACAGTCTACGAACACTTACTACGAACTGAAAAATTCAATTTGCAATCACGGAATTTCCGGCTTAAAACCTACTGGGATTCCACAACTATGTTTTCAATGCTGTAAAATAGGGTTTTAGTTGGTAAAATTTTGAATTTCCAGCTTACGAGATCTGGAATTTTCAGACTGCAATGCAAAACGCTTTAGCACGCAACTTTCTAAAATTTTCAGCTTTCGTAACCCAAACTTCCAGCTTTGAAAATACTGTAATTCCAGCTTATTATACACTAAAATTACAGCTTATAGAACAGGTTTGAAGTTTGTAAAAATTAGATTGTACAGCTTTTCAGAAAAGAAGATTTTCAGTTTGAAAACCAAATTTTCAGCAAGTGAACAATAATTCCAGTAGGTTTTTAACTAGAAATTTATCTTGACAAACTTGAAATTTCAGCTCCTATCACATAAATAAGGCACTAAACAAAGTGTTAAACATAATACCACATAACTCAAGCATAATTCAAGCAAAACTCAGCATGATTTTCAGAAATTTTAGTGTAATATGCTCATAGAATCACTACATGCACATAACTAAATCCTCTTGTATTCCCTAAGACCCAAGATGGAAACAAACTTGTGGTTACCTCCTAGTGTCTAGTTCTAACTCATGCCATAGGCAAGGTTTCTATGTTCTAGTAGGGATTTTTCTTTCTTTTTAGTTTAAGGGTGGTGCAAGAGTGTAAGGATGTGAGAGTGATGAAATTTGTGATAAAATGGACAAAAGACGAAAGTGAGAGTGTGTGAGTCTGTAACCGGTTTTCTTGTATGTGTGTGGTTGGTGTTTTTGTATTTTCTTTACCTAATATCCTTTTATAATTAGTAGTGTAAGAGATATGATTAAAATATTATTGCGTCTTAATCTTAATCATTCTTACTTTCCAACTAATTGCCCGACTAACAAGTCTAATTTGATTTAGCAGTAGTATAGGCTAATATGGGCCATACATATATATCTACATTTAGAAGAAATGATACAAATGTATATACACTTGTACATCTTCATTAATACTTGAGGGGCGGAGACATAAGGATGATTTTATACCAAGTATATAATATACTTATGTATTTGTGCTACCAAAACCGGCCACCCCTTTATATTTTTTGAAAATTTGTAAGTTGTTTCTTATTTTGTATATTTATAGAAGAAAATAATATCTACGGGTAGAAAATGCAATTTAGACTTTTCCAAAAAATTATAATAGTTATAAAAAAAATCTTCTAAGTCTTAGTTTATGTATACCCCTAAAACCGTGTGTGTATATATATATATATACATACATGTATTTCTGTGAATTGTATAGTTTGTATGATGATTAACTAAGATAAGAAATGATCCTAAACTTGTACATTTTGCAATTAAAACGAACATGTATCGCAAAACATTAATATTATGGAAACTCATACATATAAACATGTAAATTATACACATTTAGGAATATCTATATGTAAATAATTGAAGTGAGAATACGAGTCCTTACACAATTTAAAATGCACAGCTAATGGAGTAGACACTAGTTTAGCATTTTTCATACCAAATCTCTCCAAAACTTTTTCAATATAATTCTTTTGAATTAAATACAGCTTCCCACCTCCAAGCCAAGGATCTTCTTTGCTGGACCAAGACCCTTCATTTCATACACTTCACTCATCTGCTTATTTAATTTATCAATATTAGACATATTTTTAGCTGCAATCAACATGTCATTAACATAAAGAAGCAAATAGATAAATGAGCTATCATAAGTTCCTTGAGTTGCTCCTTGAATATCCACTGCCAATCATAAAGGAATCAAACCTTTTGTACCACTGCCTCGGAGACTGTTTCAGGCAATACAAAGATTTCTTCAATAGACAAATGTGATCTTCTTTTCCTTTCACAACAAAATCCTCTGGTTGTGCATATAAATTTTTCTAGCTCACCATGCAAAAATGCAGTTTTGACATCAAGTTGTTCTAGCTCCAAATCATGCATAGCAACTAGAGCAAACAAGACACGAATAGAACTGTGTTTCACAACATGTGAGAAAATATCATTAAAATCAACACCTGGTACCTGACTGTAACCTTTGGCTACTAACCGTGCCTTGTACCTTGCATTTTCTACCTCAGGAATTCCTTCATTTCTTTGAAAGATCCATCTACGCCCCACAATCTTTTGCTTGGCTGGTGATTTCACAAGTGCCCAAGCAACGTTCTTGTGAAGAGACTCAATTTTCTCTTGCATAGAAATCAACCATTTCGAGGAATCTTTTGAAGAAATTGCTTCAAAATATGTAGCTGGCTCACCAATAGTACCTGTTTCTTCTCCAATGGACAAGGCATATGTGATATAATCAGTATATCGCTGTGGTGGTCGTATTTCTCTTCTTGGTCTTTCTCTAGCAATGCATCTTTCCCCCTAAGGAAATGTTTCTTTAATAGTATCAGAAGTCATAGGTGGACTTGGAATTTCTAGCTCCACCTGCTTCAATGTACTCTCTGATTTATCTATATAATGAGAAACTATGGACTCTTTTCTTGGGGTTAGTAGAGCAAACTTATCAAGAGTAACATCTCTACTACTAACAAATTTAGATGACTTAGGATTTAGACACCACAACCAATATCCTTTCAACCCAGAAGCATAACTAAAAAAAAATACACTTTTTAGCTCTAGGCTCTAATTTTCCTTCATTAACATGCATATAAGTAGGGTATCCAAATATTGTCAAATTTGAATAGTCAGCAGGTTTACTAGACCATACCTATTTAGGAGGTTTAAACTCGATTGCTATAGATAGTGAGCGGTTTACCAAAAAACAAGCTGTGGAAACTGCTTCACCCCAAAACACTTTAGACAAGCCAACATTGGAAAGCATACACTAAGTTCTTTCCAAAAGAGTTCTATTCATGCACTCTGCAACGCCATTTTTTTGTAGAGTGTTAACTACAGTGCGATTCCTGGCAGTCCCTTCAGCTTCACAAAACCTGTTAAAATCTCCACTACAAAACTCTAAACCATTGTCTGTTCGGAGTCTTTTATTTGCCTTCCAGTTTGCTTCTCAATCAAAGCCTTCCACTTCTTGAAAGTATCAAGCACATCATTTTTGTGCTTCAGAAAATAGACCCAAACCTTTCTTGAAAAATCATTAATAAAGGTTAATAGAAATCGAGCTCCTCCTTTTGATGGAACCTGTGATGGTCCCCAAAGATCAGAGTGAATATAATCCAAAGAACCTTTAGTTCTATGCATTCCAGTGCCAAAGTTGAGCCGCTTTTGCTTTCCGAACACACAATTTTCATAGAAATCCATTTTGCTTGTGCTTTGGCCACAAAGAAGACCTCTTTTACTCAACAAGATCAAATCCTTTTCACTCAAATGCCTAAGCCTCATATGCCATAATTTTGTAATATCGGCATCTAACATAGATGATGATGAAACTGCTGCAGAGCCTGTAATTATAGAGCCTTGAAACACGTAAAAGCTACCTGTTTTTCTGGCTTTCAAGACAACCAGTGCGCCTTTGCTTACTTTCAATACTCCACCTTCAATTGAAAACTTGCACCCATTGGTATCGATGGTGCCTAATGAGATGAGATTTTTCTTGAGATCTGGAACACGTCTGACGTCAGTCAATGTCTGACATCAGTCAATGTTTTGACAATCCCACCATGCATCCGGGTCTGGATCATTCCAAACCAACAGTTTTGCATGGAGCATTATTCCCTATTAAAATAACTCATCCATCTTATATGTTGCGAACCATTCCCGATTGGGACACATATGATAAGAGCAACCAGTGTCCATAATCCATTCGTCATTGTATTTAGCATGCTTCTCTATTACAAGTAGTACATCAACGCCAACTCCATTTTCAGCAATACTAGCCTCGCCATATTCTTCATTTTTGTCTTGTGGAGCATTTCTTTTCTTCTACAACTTATTGCAATTTCTGTGAATGTGCTCTGGTTCTTTATAGTGCCAACACACAACACCTTTACTTCTGGATTTTGATCTAGATGTTGGCTTGCTTTTGTTGACTCCTTTTTGTTTGGACCTCCCTCTTGCATATAAGCCTCGTGCTAGACTATCACACTTTTGGCCAGTAATATCATGATCAATCTTTTCGTTTGTCTCCAAAGCAGGTTTAACATCTTTTAGAGAAATAGTAGCTTTTCCATACAACATGGTTTCTCTAAAATGTCTATACGAAGAGGTAATGAACAAATTAGTAACAAGACTTTATCCTCATCATCAATAGCAACATCTAGATTTTGCAAATCCATAATAATAGATTCAAACTCATCAATATGAGAACTCAAAGATGTACCTTCACTCATTCGTAATGAACATAGACATTGTTTCTTGTACAACTTATTCGTGAGTCTTTTTCAGGTAGAGATTCCAATTTAACCCAAAGATCTTTCGTTGTCTATTTAGTAATCATCTCGCGCAAAACTTCATTTGACAAAGATAACTGGATAGCCGAGCGGGCTTTCTCATCCATCTCCTCCCATTTATCCGACATGGCCTCTGGCTTTACACCTGTCAAAGCCTTCTGAACTTCATTCTGTACGAGGACGGCACGTATCCTCACTTGCCATAAAGTGAAGTTGATCTTTCGATCAAACTTCTTGACATCAAATTTTGTCGTCGACATCATCACTTAATAGGAAATACCAAAACAAAGGTACTAACAACCAGGACTCTGATACCAGTTTCTTAGGCTAACACCCAGATCAAGTAATACACTTGTTTTAAATAGGCGACACTAATTTGATAATAAAACAAACGAAAATTTAAAATGGCACAATATTTACGTGGTTCACCAAATAACTAGCTTACGTCCACAGGCGAGGAGCAATTAAGCTATAACAATTAGAGAAAATATTCTCTAATTAAACCCAAACCCAAGAGAACAATCTCACAATTCTCTGACAAAGAATTTATCTCTCAAGTGTTTCCCGACTATCTATTTTTCAAAACTCTCAAATAACCTCACTAATCTTAAAGCTTTATAACTTCTTCATACACAAATGAATGGCCAAGCTCATCTATTTATAGATACATAAGCTGGCAAAGTTCATTGAATTGTAAGATGAAGAGTTTAAGTTGAACTTTGCTTCATAAATAAACATATATTATAAATAATTAAAAGATAGTATAAGTAACAATAGATATAGTATTGATACTATATAAACATATATATTATATATACTATATAAACATATGTCTATCAATAAATATATTATAAATAATTAAAAGATAGTATAAGTAACAATAGATAAAATATAGTATTGATACTACATAAACATATGTCTTACATATACTATATATCTACCAATCAATATATTATAAACATATGTATACCAGTTATTAAAATTATATATATATATAGTATGTTACTTTTGCAAAAACAGAATTGCAAAAAAAATAATATAAATAATAATAGTTAATAAAGATATGTATTTACATATAGAATTTTGCAAACAAGGAATTGTAACAAAATAAAGTTATCATTACATGTAATGGGGTTGGAACCTTGGGCCTTTGAGATGGGGGAGTTATTGTCTTACCATTAGGTTATGCTTAATTTTGTTAAACATTTTTGTAATCCAGAATAAATATGTTATTTAACCAAAATTTAGAAAAAAAAAAAATTCGAACAAATCCGACCGAAATTTCCGCCGAAATTCCACCAGATTTTTTTTTTTGAATTTTCCTGGGCAAATACACCAGAATTCTCTTGGAATTTTTTAAAAAAAAAATTGAATTTTTCAGCAGAATTTTTTATATTTTTTATTTTTTTTTGTTTTCCGGGGGAAATTTCGGCCAAAATTCCCCCATATTTTTTAATTTTTTTTTTATGTCCGACGGAGAATTTCGTCGGATTATTCTGGGGGAAATTATTCCGCCAGAATTCCCTCGGAATTATCTGGCAGATTATTTCTGCCAGAGTTCCAACAGATTTTTTTTCTGGCGGAAATTCGGAGGAAGTTTTTCCCCTGGATTTTTCTGCCGGAAAACGCCTGTTTGCCTATAGTGGCAAAGGGCAGACATTGCAAATTTGCTTGGGGTCTAGCAAGTGACGAAACATGACATGTATTTGGGGTCACCGATAGATCGAAGTGAGCAGTGTTTCCATAAATCCGAGATAAATTATAGGGTTGCATCAGTGGGTGGAACTCAAAATCTCTTTCAATGGTGGGGAAAGAGATCCTTCAAGCCATTCCCACGTATGCCATGGGGTGTTTCAGGCTACCGGATTCCTTTATCTGGGAACTTGAATCTTCTATTTTGAATTTCTAATGGCACAACGAGGACAATAGAAGAACTCACTGGCTTAAGCTAGAAGGAACTAGGAAAAAGTAAGAGTGTTGGTAGACTGGGCTTTCAGAACCTTCGAGCTTTCAATTTGGCATTGCTTGCTAAAGAACGAGGAAATGCATGAAAATAGAGTAATTCATCCCATAGCATCTTCAATTTATTGAAATATGCAGCCAAATTTAGAGATCCTTAAGATATAGAATTAATTTCATGTTTAATTTGATACAAAAGAGGACCATTGCACTAACCATACCGTTTTTCCAACTGCAGCCACAATTTTTGTGCAGTTGTGGCATACATGAACCCTTGCATGATTTCCTTAGATATCGAGTTTAAAAATCCATGAAATTATCATGTTATTTACGTGACGCTATTACAGAAATTTAGGGGAATTAGTTTCAGAGCGGAGATAGACCCGTCTATAAACCCTAACTTCATTTTTGCATCCAAAGCAATCTTAATCGATCGACTCCAAGTAAGAAAGTTCTTACAGTTCCTAGGAATAGTGACCAACCACATCCTAGGGTGATTGGAATTGTGCAGATATAGAGAGTATCATCCGTTGTATCAGCTATGGCAGAAGTTCAATTGAAGGCTCGAAAATTGTAAAATTCAAAGGTTGTGTATACACGCAAAAGTGAGGTTGAGATCAATTAGGAATGCAATTGATCGGGATATTAAGGTAGTGCAATCAAGTCAGGATCGCAACTTGCTCTGGATACCATGTGAAAAACTTGAAAAATAAGCAGAGGAGAAAAAAGCGGGCTTAACTGGAAATTTCCATTAAATGAGCAGATTATTACCAAAAACAAAGTCTATTACAGGGGCTTTTTGTATGAGGTCAACTAATGAAAGCTAAAGGCACTAATCCTGTACAAGTGAGCTCACGATATAAATATGTAGCTACAAATAACTAATCCTGTACACAAGTGAGCTCACTATATATATATGTAGCTACAAACATTGACTACGTTCTCAAGTAATACAAGTGCATCATCATCGTAGATTCAGTCAACCAGGAAAGTTCATATGAAATTAGAAAAAAATCCATCTTAGGCAGCCGAAACCAATGAAAGAAAATTTAGAAATAAGCAATTTGAGACAAAAGAAACTTTGAAAGGGACGGATCCAAATTGAGACACCCACAAATAGAGTAAAGCAAAATTATTGCTAATAAAATCACTAAACAGCAGAGAAAATCAAGATTTCAAGGAGCCAAGGTATAAATAAAGCACAAAGAGCTCATGATGTGTCATCATATGCAAAGGAAACAGAGAAAGAACACAATAAGTCCAGAAAGGCTAAACCACGGACAAAGAAAAATTCGATTATTTTCAAGAATCTTCTAGCCACCTTAACCTATCTTATTATACCTCAAATAAACAATTATCATAAATAATCAAGTACTACTAATAACCAATTTGTCAAAGAGTCAGGATCGTCGCGATGCATTTAGATAGTACCCCCAACGCATGAAGATTCAACTTCCAAAAGAAATCCACTACATAATCAAGTTGACTTCAAATCGGAAAACAACTAAACTTGGAATCGAGAGTCAAAACAGAACAAAACCACGCAAGAAACAGTATCGATTAACTAGTAGAAAACAAAGTAGAAAAATCACTCAAGAAAAATAAAATTAAGTTCTCTTCCCCAAGTTGAATTAATTATCCTTTTGCCCGTCAAAAATAGAACCAATGCAAACATAGCAGTGTCTGAATATATATATATATGTATAGTATATGTGCCCATTTGGTGTCATCACTTTTTGCCACAAATGTGTATACAATATGGTACAAACACTGGAAATAATATAACAAAGGCAAGGTGTGACTAGAGAAATTTCTCAAAGAATAACTATTAATTTGCTCAGTCTTACTCTGAAATGGTAAAAGTGCACTTGTGCTGACAATGAGCACAAGGTACAAAACCAGAAGATGTCAACTACTGAAAATATCTAAGTGATTATTGCTATTTTGTTAGAAAAGAAAATTTCTAAAGTGTTGCAATCAATGAAAAACTGCAATATCGGGGATAAAGTTTAAGCAAGGCGAGGAGGTCCATCAACTAACTATATTGGATGGTGACATGAAGTTAGTAAGCAGCAGGATATCAGAAAAATGAGCCTGGACACCAAAATGAGGTGGAATTCCAGGATCAATATATTCAAAAGATAAAACAAAAAAGAATAGAACAGATTATGAAACGGTGATAAAGAAAGCCACTGGGACATCGATTGAAATGATACAATTCAATATCCAAAATACACTACAGACAATGGAAAACCAAAAAAAAAAAAAGAAAGAAAGAAAAAAACGAAGATCAAAACGAAAGAAACCTTGAATGAGTTAAAAAACATACTTATTAGGATGCAAATGATAGAGAACAAGAAACACTATCTCAGAGCGCTTCCTTGAGATGTAGTTTTTCGAGCATGCACGTGAAATTAGAACCAAATCTAACAAATACAACAATAAGCAAGGGAGAAAGAAGATGATGTGAGAAAGAGATACATACAAAAAGAGATTTAAAAAGGCAGCCTCAATATAGAATATTTCAGAAACATTAAGAAACTTAGCTCATCGAGAGCAAAAACTGGCAACAGAAACATTTTACAAATTTCCAAGAGAATCGAGAACCAATTGGACATAGGTTTATTAAGGCTATTATACTCACCAACACATCGAGAATGTCTAAAAAGAAGAGGAAATAACGGATTCACACATAGAAATTCAACAATTTAACGAAACCACCAAATACCTTAGGTTAACAAGCAACAGAAAGAGTCAAACTGAAAACTGTCTCAAGAAGCCAGACAAAACAATAACCAAAGTGCAAATAATGGACGGAGAGCCTACAATTCATCATCGCCCGAAAAAGACACATAAATACAATAACTCAAAAGGCTATAAACCACACACAAAGACAAACATGATAATTCTCAAGAATGTAAACCGTATTTCTCTTAAACCCATTAAAAATCTTACTATACCTCAAATATATTTAAAAAAACCAACATAAAACTTGTTCGAAAGATGAATATCAATAATCAATTTGCCAGAAAGAGTCAGGATTGAAGCCGGAATGTTCAACATCCAAAATCGATTGTACATCAAACTAATCTTTATCAAACACCAAGAAAAATAACCAAAAAGTAGACTAGAAAATCAATTCCAGATCAAATATCAACTAAAACCGAATCAAAGAAAAATTGAAACAGATAGAACTAGGATCAGGACGGAATAAAAATCTTAAACCCAATTGAAGTTTCAGTTTCAACATGTCTTCAAGTATAAATGATAAGATCAATCAACGTGAAATTGTCAAAACGAAATTGAAACACAACAATATAAACTGAAAACACTTTCAAGAAGCTAAACGAAAAAACAACCAAACTGAAATTAATGTACAAGGAGCCTACAATGCATCTTCACCTGCAAAAGAAACAGAATACAATGAGCCTAAAAGGCTAAACCACAGACAAAGAAAATCATGATCATTTCTCAAGAATGTGGTTGTATCTCTCTTAAAACCATCAGTAATGTTAATATACCTCAAATATACAAGTTTCATGAATAATCAAGTACTAATAATACACACAAAACAAAATTCAATAACCAATTTGCCAGAAAGAGTCAGGATCATTGCAACTGCTGAAGTGATTTATACTGATGGAAGCCACAACAAATGAACATTCAACATTAAAAAATAAAAAATGAAATCCACTCCATCAAAAACACCAAAAAAAGAACCAAATCATAGAAAATCCATTTGAGATCAAATATTCACTAAAACCCAAACAAACAATGAAAAACTGGGGCAGTCAGAATCGAGGGTCAAAACCGCATAAAACCTTAAATTACCCAGAAAAACAAAGCAATATCTATTAACACTGAAAACAAATTGAAAAACCACTGAAGAAACAAAATTAAGTTATCTTACCCAAAATGAATTATCCTTTTGCCCATCCGAATTAGAACCAATGCAAACAGCAATGTCCGAACCCGAAGAACAAAAATCCCAATTCAGGCCCGATTGAAGTTTCGCTTCAGCATCTCCGGTACAAAATCAATCAAAGTGAAATTACAAGGAAAAATAACAACCACAATCATGGGAATCACAGAAACGAAATGAGAAATCGTATAGAAATCATTTAAATTGAAGCATTGATTCATAAACATGAGAATCTAAATTTAGAAGACAAGCCGGAACAACACTACAAAACTCGTAACAGAGAGTAGAAGGATCACCTTTAAGAAACACAAAGCATCGAAAACACAGAGTAAAAGGAGGAAATGGCAATGGTGGGTCCATTTATAGGGTGTGGAAGGCACTTGGAATGTTTGAATTTCATGTTGAGTTAGCCGTTACAGAAGAGCAAGTTTTTTTTTTTAATTTTTTTATTTAGTTTAATAGGTTACAAAAGACCAAGTTTAATTATTAATTTTATCCCTTTTCTTTTATGAGGACAAGGCCAAGTCTTTTTTTTTTTTTTTTTATTGCCGAGTAGGACAAGGCCAAGTCTGGAGAGTGATCTGGCTGCCTCAAGTAAGAGAATTTAGTTGTTACGAAATATTTTTTTTTATCAAAATTTATGGAAGCTTGGTTCAATTTATTCATTAATACACTAGTGAATTAAGTCATACTTCTCATCCAATCATACATTATGGCCCGACCACTACCATCCAAAATACTTTTGGCAAGTTCTACGTCTTTAATGAGTTTCAAACTTGAGTATTTGAGATGTGAGTGATAAAACTTAACTGTTAAACTGTCATGTTGGTGATAATTATTAATTTTAACCTTATTTTCGGACGAAATTGTTCCTTCTTATATTAATGTTTTATTAATATTTATTTTATAAATTAGTTTTATTTACAAATATTTATAGTTTATTTTTTGAAAAAAAAAGTAATGTCAAACTAATTTATAAAAATTTAAATTCCTTTTTTTAAGTTCATTCAACTTTCAAAGTTTTTCTCTCTATACCTTACACATCTCAAAATTCAATAAAATATTTCATAATTTTATATATTTTTTAAAGTTTAAGAAAGTGTTTTCCAAAAAAAAATTAATGTATGAAAATGATTATTCATATAAAACAATTTAAAGAACCAAAAGAAGAGAAACATTATTAAAATAAATCACTTACTAAATTTATCACTAATAATTCAAAGAAAATTTATTATTTATGAAAAAAAAAAAGTTCTTTTCCTCTATGATTGCATATAAAGATAGTGTGTGAGATATGTTAATTTTTAATCAAAATTCCAATTGCTCACCAACATATGTAAAGTGTATTAGCAAATGTAATAAAAAATTGCTGCACAAAAAATGTGCCAGAAGATCCAAATTAATATCTTATACGTTAGCAAATTAGCCCATATGGAGGTTCGCACTTTTGTATCGGAACGTGCAAAAGAGATATCAGTCATGAGGTTTGCTGCAGTAGCTAAGTATACACTGTATCAACAACCCCGGCTTTGTGTCTGGGACTTTAACAAAACTCTACTAGAAGAAGACAAGCAATGACGGATCTTGACTAAAATTATTGAGGGAACCAAATTAAATAAGAGTGGAATTTATTCAAAAAACTTTATTTTAAATGAGAGCGTGAGATAGTCACAAAAGATTTGAAAGTATTCGATGCGACTTTTTTTAAAAATTGATTTTAATTAGAATGGCTGATCACATATTTTTTTTAAACACTATAGAAAAAATGCCGGATTCCAGCGGAATTATTCCGGGGGAATATTCCACCGGAGTCAAACCGGGGGAATTCCGATGGAATTTCCCCCGAATTTTTTTTTAATTTTTTTAATTTAAAATCGGGGGAAATCCTCAAGAAAATTTCCCCTAATTTTTTTTTGAATTTTTTTAATTAAAAACCAGGGAAAATTCGGGGAAAGATTTTCCCCGATTTTTTTTAATTTTTTTTAATTAAAAAATTAACATTACTATATATTTAGGCAAAACAATAAACAAGCTTGGAAGTAGCTCAATGGCAAGGTATTAGATTTGTATCCAAGAGGTCCCAAGTTCGAGTCCATGCAAGAGTAAAATTTATTTGAATTTTTTGAGAGCAGACCGGGGGAATATTCCGCCGGAAAATACCGGGGGATCTCCGGCGGAATATTTCGCCGGAGCAAATTTTTTTTAATTATTTATAATACATTTATTTTATTTTTTAAAATTGAAAGAAAGAATGTTAAAATAAGAATAATCAAATAAATATATAATAAATATCAAACAAAACAAAATAGAACACAACCTCCAACAATAGCTTGGTGGTGAAAGGGTTGGTCATCCAACCTTAAGGTCACGAGTTTGAATTCCCTCAATTACAAATATTTACACATTTTGGGAGTTACTATTCCAGCGGCGGCGGCGATCGGGCAGTGGTGGGGACTGACGGCGGCAACGGGGCGACAACGGTCCGGTGGGCCGGCGACGGCAGGGCGGGCTGTGGCGGTGGTCCAGTGGGCCACCGGCGTTGACGGTCAACGGTAATCCGGCAGAAATTTCCATCGGACGGTCACTTCGAGGTGGTCCGGCGGAATTCCAGCGGAACAGTCCGACGGGAATTCCGGCAGAATTCTGACGGAAAACGCCGTTCCAGGGCCATTTTTTCCAACGGACACGATTCCGCCGAATTTAGCATTTTTCGGGGGAAATTTTGCTGGATTTTCACCGGATTTTTCCCCCGGAATTTGCCTTTTCCTGTAGTGAAAGATTCTCTTTTATTATCTTAATCATCCATCAATACACGTGGTTTGTATTAATAAGCGGAGGAAAAAATACATGACAATTATATAGTAAAAGATCTGAACAATTATGAAGGGGTTCTTAATTGTAACGGACAAAAATAGATCAAAATTTTATTAATCTTTTTCTATATATATGTTTGGTCATGGATGATGGATTAAAGGGCTTTTAAATTGTGATGGTTTTCTTTTCTAATCATAATTGATCATTAATTATACATATATGATTATATATATATATATATATATATGACAATTAATAGAGTAATTAGGTAATGTTTCAACCTTGGGGGTGGGGGTGGCCATGGCTTCCCCTTGTTACCATTAAGATGCGCCAGTGAAGACAAGTCTGGTGGAGTTCCCAAGTCAATTAGCTAACGTTCAGTGTTCCACGATACTCTAGAGTTAGCAGGTCTGGTTCGTTTGGGGTTTAAGAGAGGAATTTACATTGTCTCATGCTTCTCCAAAAAAAAAGACAACTCCAAAAATAAATTCGGACCATTTCTCAATTTATGCATGTCATTCACGGCCATGTTCATCCTCTCTATGTACGTATCAATGCTTGTAAAGTTCAGTGGCGAGTGGCCATCGTCTCTCAATGAACTTTTTCGTTTCAACTTTTTAGACTCTTTTTGAGTCTTAAAGTATTGAATTGTTAAGTTCTATATTAAGTTGTAGGCAAATAGAACCTTAGGGATAGTGTCTTTCTACTCCGACTCAGTCGTTATATAGATAGAAGTCTTAGGTACAAAACATTTTCACTTCGAATAATCGAGACTTCAACTTGTGTGTTCTTGCACACTGGCACGCCCGCACTAAATGCACAAAACTCATTTCGACTTCACTGTTTTCTTATCGAATTCAGTGACTTCGAACCCTTAGTAACCACGTCGGCAAGAAGTGCCAAAATTTATGCAAAAATTTAGATTAACTCTTTATTTTTAGTCTCACGAAAAAAATATACATTCTAGTCTTTTTTAATATGTATATATATATATATATTAATTGATTTGAGTTATATTATAATTTCAAACTAATTTATTATTATATCTTTTCAAGCTTATACATGCGAAATAGTAAAATAAAAATGTGGTATTATTATATCATTTTTAAAATGCATATGTATTTAATGGATGATATTGATCCATTTACAAAATAAACGTACAAGAAGATAAAAGAGACTGTGTCGACACCGAATTAGCTTATTGTGTTGTCCACATTTATATAACTAACATCAACTCTCTGATCGTAATTCAAAATAAACCCTTACAAATCATATTATTAACCAAACAAATAAGTATAAATTCATAAGGCAAAAGTTATTTTTAACGGGTAAAATAAAGTTAATTCTTGTTGTCGCACACACTGAATTGGGAAAATAAACTGATAAAGTTAAGATATTTTGAATTGAATAAAATGCGTGTCGACAAGTGAAAATTGAGTAGTCCACAATAACATTTTTTTGTCAAAATATTTCACTGATTCCGCCGTAATATGGATTCAACAGCGAAAATTATCATTTCAAAATACTTTTGGCGGCGAAATGCATAATTTCTAAATCGTTAGGAAGTTAAGAACGCAATTCGTTCAAAGTATGTCACCTCATAATGGGAACATGAGATGTTTAAACAAATTTACATTGTATAATTTGAATTGACGGATTTGAAGTCAAGGCTTTCAAATCCATAACAACAAATCTATTGAGCATGTTTGGTAATGTAATAGATTCCAAATTCTTTTAACTCTCACTTTTGAGCCACTTTTGACGTGTTAGAGTAGTGCCCGGCAAGCTAATGAGATTGACACTACTTTTAAATACTCTTCGTAACAAACAATCTTTCCGATTAATAATAAAAATGAAAGTTTATACTTTTTGGCCACCTTCATCATAATATGTAAGTTATATACAAGTATAATCTATACATATATGGTTAAAGCTCATAGATCACATAAAGCTATGAGTTTGGCCTTGAATAGAAATGGAGGTCTTGAAGCAAGTCTCTAACGCATGATCTAATCACTCCAAATTGAAGAGTCTAACAAATACTAGAGACATTAATATGACTCGAATTAAGACTTGTACTTATGACATATATCAAATTGGAGGATGTCTTGTTTCATAGACACTACAACAAAAAACGCTCTTTTTCAGTGGAAATTTTCGGCGGAATTTCGACGGAAAATTCTGTTGAAAATTAAAAAATAATAATTTTGAATTTTTAAAATTTTTGGCAGAATTTTTGCGGAAAATTCAGGTCGAAAATTAAAAAAAAATAAATAAAATTGTTAATAAAAAAATAAATAATAATAATTTTGAATTTTTTGGTGGAATTTTGGCAGAAAATTCAGTCGAAAATTAAAAAAAATAATAAATAATAAATTTTAAATAAAAAATAATAATTTTGAATTTTTAGGAAGAAATTCCGCCGAAAATTTAAAAACTAAAAAATAAAGAAATAATAATAATTTTATAAAATTAAAAAATATATTAAAATTTAAAAATTTAAATTTCTATTTGAATTATTATTATTGTTATTTTTTAATTAGAATTAATTGAATTTTTGTATGCTATATATATATATATATATAATATTATGTATTATATATATAAATTTTTTAAAGAATTAAAAAATATTAAATTTTTCAATAAATAAAAAACTTATTATTATTATTATTATTATTTGAATTGTTGTATGCTATAAATATACAATGTAATGAATTATAATAACAAAATGAAGATAACTCAATTGTAAAAGAGTTGTTTGCCAACCAAAAGAGCAAAGGTTTGACTCCTAGCAGCCCCAAAATTTGGGATAATTTTGAGTGTGTATACACATGCGCATGCGAGCTGTGGTGAGGTCCTGTGTTCGACTTGTAGGGTGGGCAATTCGAATTTTATTTTAAAAAATTTGTATTTAATTAAAAAAATTCGCTCAAATTTGAAAAGCGACAAAGGTTTATCCAGCGGATTCGTTCCACTGAAATTCCACCGAAAAATTAGCCAAAAATACCGTTTTTTCTTGCAGTGAGACATTAAATGTAGAGATATTTATATGTATAAATAGGTGTTTATTAGAGAATGAGTTCACTAAAGATCCTATCGAGGAACACCTAAATGGGAGCACTAGTTGCACATCGAATTAAGATCTCCCATGTATGAAGATTTGTGAAAGTGGATAAAGAATCCATTCACCCACCTTATAGAAAGAGTGAATCTCCAATGTGTTCTATTTTAACTAGTCTACGAATATCCGTGGCCATGGTAGAGACAACGATTAGAAATGAATTTTTTAGATCGATTGTCAAGAAGACTAATTGTAAATAAAAACCATAGAATTGAGGTTAAAAGGATTTTTGATGAATCCCATATCCTAGACGGTCCGACTATGTTCTTGATCAATTCAAGCAATTTTGATTTGGTCATGGCTCGAGGTTTGACACCCTACTTGATTCATGAATACGCGCTTAGTTCTTGATAATTCGATGATCATGGGATATGCTTAGAAAATATATCCCCTCTTCTCAATTATTCCTAAAAGGATTTATAAATTATTCTAAAAGTTAGAATAGGCATACTTTCATATACACTTATATAGTTTTTGATTCAATTCCAACATAGAATCGAGAATTTGAGGAGATCCGTTTGTGTGAGCTATATTTAGAGGGAGAACGCTTATGCTCCTATTCGCGTGGATATGTTCCGGTTTGTGGATGCGATCAAATTGGAAATTCAAGGATAACTCGTATTTGAATACGACAATTTCTTACATCAAACGGAAGGCTTATAAGATACAATTTCATTTGAACTTTAATAAACGTGTTTGTTGTTTGCATAAAATTTGTGTCACAATAGCAATGGGATGTGTTTTTATATAATTGTTATATGTTAAGTTTTTATATTTCTGTTGCGTTTGCATCCCGAAGTCTATGCAAAACTAACATGATGTTTTTGTGATGCATCTCAAATTTGAAGTCATTTGGGAGGCAAAGTGCATCTTACCCTATAACTTAGAAAATATATTTGTCATTGTAATGAATATGAAATTCATCAAATTTAAAGTCATTTAAGAAGCAAAGTGAAACTTACCCTATGATTTAGAAATGTATCTGATGTTCATATTATACTAAATCCTTTGGAAAGAAAATCAAGGTAAAGATTTTTAAGGTTGTTCTGCTGTGACGTAGAGCATGCTTTCTTTTATTGGACACAAATATAGTGAAGTATAAACACCTACAACAAACCATTACATTAATAGCAAAGGAAATAAAAAACGAATGTAAGTTTATTTTACACCAAAAATATGCATGGGGTTGTAATATACAAAAAATAATAGACGATTTATACTTTGCACCACAAAAACACCTTAAATAGCCATTTTACACCCTTAGAAAATAAAATTACCATATTACACCCTAGAAAACCTTTAATTTTGGCATCAGTGCACTCTCACTATTTTTAAACCAAAAAGTCTATCAGAGTTGACTTATTGTGAGGGCAAAATTGTCAGCCTAAAAAATATTGATTTCTCTCCAAAATCATGGACATGATTTGCAAAATCTATTTGAAGTATTTTATCTTTTCACCAAATGAAAAAATAAAGAAACAACAGGTTTTTCACAACTAAAACTCTTCATTTAAAAGTAAAATATAAGAAAATTTCAAAAATAAATCCAAATATTTAAGTGCAATTGGAGCAATGGTATGACAATTGAGAAAAGTGCTCCAATGTTCTTCATTTACTAAACATGGTTGTTAAACTCCTTGTTATGACAAGAAATTGTATTTGCAATTTATGGTATTAAATATCTTTTTTGAAAAATTTTATTTGGACACGGTGATCAATAATAACTGTCTTAATCTATATTAAAATACCAAATGATGAATTTTTTTTGAGACCATTAACATGAAGTTAAAATGTATTGCTTCATTTGCTACTCATTATGCTCTTTTTTCCTTAAATAATTTAACCTATTTTTTTTAATAAAGAACCTTTTCCATTTGTATTTTAACTCCAAATATTTATTTTTGAAAATAGTGGTCTAGTTTAACAATTGTCATGTTACTATAAAAAAATTAACTTAAATAAACAAAAGTCATATCTCTAATATATTGGGAATATTTGGTCTCTATTAATCCCTTTATATTAGATACTAGAGTTAAAAGCAAAAAATATATTTTATTTTTCAAGCTGACAATTTTGCCCTTGCAATAAATCAACTCTAATGGATTTTTTGATCTAAAAATGGCGAGGGTGCATTGATGCCAAAACTATAGGTTTTCTATGGTGCAATCTGCTATTTCTTTTTTCTAATGATGCAAAGTGACTATTTAAGGTATTTTCAGGGTGCAAAGCGTAAATTGCCCAAAAATAATTGAGCCGAGGAAGCGAAGCGCAAAAGAAAAAAAAAATTAATATGTATAAAAGTAACCATAGTTCAAATGACGGAAGATTGTTACCCTAAAAATTTAATAATACCTACAATTTGCATGCTAGAGAAAAATCTCATTACCCCTCTAACCATTAAAATTCCAATCCCCCAAAAAAATGATTCAACCTATTTCCAGTTAAAAAGATCTCAATCATTAAGTTCTATTGTTTTTTAAACAAATTACCTTGACTTTTTTACCCTGGCCTTTCGGCTTAATGGTAAATTAGTTTAATTTACTTGAGTTTATACATAGAAATATCTTTCTTTAAAGTCCGTTTATGAAAAACTTAAATATTTTTGTGTTTTTAACTTTGTTAGCAAAATAAAACTATCGCCGGAACAAATTATATATTTTAAAGGTGTAAAAAAGTACGTAATTTATTTATTTGTTTTAGCGGTGCATTAAAATTCGAATCTAAATCTAGACAGCTATAACATATTATAATTAATTACCCAATCAAAGAACTACCAAATAATAAAAAAGAATAAGCTACTATGCAATTAGCGTTGTCAATGGGGTAGGGTAATACCATACCCTACTTAAACACAAATCCATTGAGTCTATATTTTGGGTCTACTATGTTTTTAGTGTCATGGCTTAGAACCTACCCGACCAAAATTTTCTTTTTCCTTTTTTCTTTTTCGTCCCTCTATATGTTCTTTGTGTGTGAGTGTGTTTATGTTTCTTTTTAATTATTCAATAGACGCCCATTACGTAGAGATAATTTAGTATTTAAATCACGTTACCAGAAACAACTTTATACACTGACAGAATAATCACAAGTTTAAATTTGTGACAGATTTTATTCATCGCAAATTAATTAGCAAATATCTTATTACTGACTATTATTTAGTTTTATCTTTGGCAGAATTTCATTATAAATTTATTGTAAGTGATCGTATTTATAAGATGCACATATGGGTCTTAACTTAAAAAATGAACAGTTCAAATTGATTTTTAATATAATAATATAATATTGAAATAAAAGTTATAAATTATATATATATATATATATATGTATATAATATTGTCTATATATTACACACACACAGCACATCTCACAGTGCACACACAGCAAAGAACACAAACCACATACTTCCACACAAAAAAAAATTGAAAATTTGAGAATTGGGATTGGGAACCAAAAAAATATGCATGTTCACACAAAAAATCGTATCTGTAAAACAAACAAGTACAAGACAAGAAAAGTATGTGACAAATATTTTAAATTTGAAGAAATGATACAATTTAAAAGGAAAATAATCTCCTAAAAGATTAATTCTCTGATTCTTCTCTCCAAATTTGTTTTCGAGGGCTTGGAGCTTATTCTCAGATGAATGATGTGATTCCTTCCTAGATTTGCGGGATAAAAGTCACGATTTACCTTAAAGTCAAAGGTCGACTTTGAAATTAAAGGCCTTGAAGCACTTGCACTTTGAAGACGAAGTAGAGGCTTTGTGAATGCAGTACGTCGTCTTAGCAGTCGCTTGCAATTTGAAGACTTGAGAATTTTAAGAGCTCATACGAAAATCGTGTACTTGTGAGCTTGTCTCTATATCCCTCTTAGCCCTAAATGACCTTTTTATAGGCATTTTGTATAGGGTCTTTGGATTGCTACCGATTTTTTTGGTATTTATCTCTTTAATATAAATCATTTTTTAAAGAGAAAAAATACAAGTTGAGTGTCATAATTTGATTGGTTCATGTGTCGAAATTAGCCACTTGTCATCTTTTGATTTGATTTGGACTTTCGTGCTGTATAATTTGATTTGACTGGCCAAAACACTTCATATTGACACTTAACAATTTTTCATTCGCCCGTAAAATAAATACTAAAATATCCATTACAATTAACTATTTAATATTGAAATTAAATTTAAAAAATTCCAAAATGTGAATAGAAAATGTAATTACTATTTAATATTTTAATTTACATTTGTCACTTTTTCATTGAACGAAATTTAATAGCCAATAAATGTTTCCTACTTCAAGACTCGGAGAAGAACGTGCCAAATATTTGAGTGAGAGAGACGGGCTTTTTTTTTCTGATTTAGCCCACTTACTAATTCCCTTATTGGGCCGCACTTGAAATTGTATGATAGGATAAATTGGCCCAATGCATCAATTTGGAGACTTCAATTTCAGTTCAAATGTAGTAATTCCAAAGACAACAGAAGTCTTTTTTTTTTTGTTTTTTTGATTCAACACTGGGGCCCACGCCTCATTAATAGAGCTTGACAAAGTTTTGTCATCGACTTCCTTCTCTGATTTCAACGCCATGATCGACAAGCCTTGATTTGTTGGCTTCAATATCTTTAAAGCTTAAACATATCAAAACTCTACTGTAAAGAAAACACTTGATGGCTCGCTAACTCCTGCAGATTCGGAAGCTGTATGTAGAGTTCGAGTATTCCAAATACTTGTATTTGCCTGCGCGTTTTATCTTTAAGAATTTAAATAACATATGTAACCATATTTCGGATTTCTTAATTGTGAAACAAATCAGTTATTAAGTTTGATAAAACTTCCAATAATATATATTTCAAATTGAGTTAAACTCTATGATGGGACTGCCAATCAACTATAAAAGGGCCTTGTGCAAAGTTTATTGAACCATAGAGATATTGAGGGAGCAGATTTTTGACAGAGAGAAGTATCAAGATTAGATTTTGGGGTACTGCAATCTTTTCTAATTCTCACCCTTTTTGTCCCCTTGCTTATGCACATCCTATGTTTGATGGATTGCCCAAGAGAATTTTGTTTTAGGTAGAAGCCCATCACCATTGTTATGAAGTCCCGAAAACTTGTGTAGAAACAGAATCAAGTTCTCCAGAAATGGGGGATATGGAGATTCTTTTTTTTTTTTTTCCACTGACGTTGCACTCCTCTTCTTTCTTTCTTCTTCTTTTTTTGTTTTCATTGATGTTGAACTACCCCTTTTTTTTTGCAGGCCAAATAGCATAAGGCTCTCCATTATTCTTTCTACGTGAATATTGTGACTTCTATATTCACCACTTTTTTTTTCTGGGATCTCAAAGATATAGTATCTCCTCATATATATATATTCACCACTTTTTTTTTTCTGGGATCTCAAAGATATAGTATCTCCTCATATATATATATATATATATATATATATATTGATTGTACTCTTGCAGAAATCTCAAATACTGCAAGATGTATATTGAGGACCACATAGAATTTTTTTTTTATTTAGTTATCGGAAGCGACAAGAATAACCTCAAAGCCAAGAGCACTTCGTTGGCGGTCCACAAGCCAGCAATCAGCACTCAACCTACCACGTCTTCATCGTTTGGCAAATCTATACATCTATCCCAATGATCAGAAAAGGCTATTAAGGACGTAGTGGATCCACCTTTTGGTCCTTCTCCCCGTTCAAAAGTCCTACTTTTGAAATCCTTGCTTCACGACGCAAAGCTACATGCGTAGAATTTTCACTTCCAAACCACCATCCTAAAGTCGGCGGAGGCTCTTTGAGGATTCCACCATATAGGTTTGGCAAAATATCTTTTCACGCATGCTATTGGGAGTGGACAGAGTATGTGCTAACCTAGCACGAGGATGTCCTTCACCATGCCAAGATCCGTGCAGCCGTTCATGCTTCACTTTTCACATACGTCTGCTACAAGCCCGTTCTTCAGGCCTTCCTCGAGATGTGGTGCCCTTCTACGAACACTCTGCACACCGCAATCAGATAGCTGTTTATTTCTTTGTGGGATCTTCGCGGATTGAGTGGTTTACCTATACGTAGAGATTTCTACGACGAGGTCATCCCGTCTGCTAAGGAGATATCTCCGTCTATTGTATAAGCATATCTATATATATTTCTTTGCATGTGATATATATATATATTTACACGTATATGTACAACCTATCTATATATATATACATATATATTTACATATATGTCCAACCTATCTATATATATATATATAATATAATATATATCTCCTATCTAGATACACGCACATAAATATATATCTATTGTTTATATATAGCGGCCACATATATATATATATATCCTTATACATATATAATATATCTTATATATGTATAGGTTTATGATATATATTATTTATATCCACATATATATTTATATATTAATAATACTTCTACTCTATTTCAAATTCTTTGAAAATAGATCCCCACTTAATTTCGTATTTGATAATGATAAGAATCTCTATGCTTATGTTAATCATAAATTAACTAAATATCTATTTAATTGATTTAATCAATTAATTCTTAATTAATTGATTCTTCCATCAATTTCACTAAATTAGTTTTATCCACCAAATCATTTAATGGGCTCGGGCCTTAGAAAAAATCCAATTAAGTTAACTCTTTAATTTTATTTAATTAAATTAATTAATTAATTTAATTGAGCCCATCAATTAACTTAATATATTATGTTAATTAATTAATATCTAATTAATTAATACATTGGGCTCTCAAGCACAATTAAATTAACTTTTAATTTAATTGAATCAATGATTTAACTAATTGATTCAATTAAAATCCATTAATTAATTTAATCAATCGAATATATATTCCATCTCAATCGATTAAATCAACACTTTGATTCAATCCAATTAAGTGTTTCATATACGTTTAGGAGTTTATCCATTAATTTGTGTGTAACCCCTTAGGTTCACCAATCGATTAGAAATGGGCTCGCAACTCATTGCGATATTTTAGATGATAAATTCATCAATCGATTAATTAAACTCATTTAACTAATCACTTATGAATTAGAACCCATTTTAATTCATAGTACCCATCTATCGCGGTCGATGTCCAACAACAAGCCCATGATGCCTAGTCAATAGGTGAAGTGTAATGCGTGAACTTGTCTGCTTATGATTACCGTGCAAATATATTCCTTCCATTATCTAATCTCCCGATTGAGGTTTAGGATATGGGATTTATCAGAAATCCTTTTAACATCTATTTTATGGTTCTTATTCATCATTAGTATTTTCGACAATCGATCCAGAAAATTCATTTCTAATCATTGTCTCTACCGTGACCATAGATTTTCGTAGACTAGTTAAAATAGAACACATAAGAGATTCACTCACTCTACAAGGTGAGCAAATTGATTTTTTATTGACTCTCACAAACTTTCATACATAGGAGATCTATACCTAATATAGGCCCCATAAGACCTGCCACGGGATCAGTGCCTATATCAAAGTACAAATTCACATGTACAAGATTACTATGGAACTTCAAGTCTAAGGACTAATTAATGCACACCATAAGTCGAGAAAAATTCCTAATTTGATATGCAACTAGTGCTTCCATTTAAGTGTTTCTCGGCGGATCCTCAGTGAACTCATTCTCCAATGAGCACCTACTTATGCATATAAATGTCTCTACATTCAATATCTATGAAACAAGACATCCTCTCATTTGAGATATGTCATAAGTACAAGTCTTAATCCAAGTCATGTTAATGCCCCTGATATTTGTTAAACTCTTCAACTTGAAGTGATTTAGATCACGCCTTAAAAACTTATTTCAAGGCCTTCATCTTTATGTAATCTAAGAGCTTCAACCATATGTGTATAACTTACACGTTATAATGAAGGTGGCCAAAAAAAATATAAACTTTTATTTCTATTATTAATCAAAAAAACTATTAGTTTCAAAGAATATTTAAAAATATCGTCAATCTCATTGACTTGCCGGACACTACTCTTAACAGTTCTAAAAATATTTTTGGCGACATCGTCATCCGTAAAGTAAGAAAGCATATAACAATCTAATTTATGTAACATCTAATTATATTATTTTTCGACAGATATATTATTTTTCGAAGACAAAAAGGTCACTTGATCAATATATTTTCCTGGGGTGCCTTAACAGGACAAAACGAGGAAAAACGTGCTGTGACGGTGAAAGTCCGAAAGGTCTGAATTCATAACACAATATTTTGGAAGACATCTAATTATATGAACCCCAAAAAACAAAGGCTAAATAATAAAAGAAATCTCTCTTCATATGAACCACACAATTAGAAATAAAAAGCTACATATTAATGTACATGGCTTATTCCACAGACACACAGAAAATACACACACAAGCCAGAAGCATACATAGAACAAAAGCTTCCTAAGACTATTTTACTGATCATCCATCTCTTCATCATCATCCACAATCTCTTCAATTTTCATCCTCTTTACGGCTTGCGCAGCATCGGTACTCCGCGGCCCATTCGGTATCTGAATCAGTATATCCGACTTCTCTCCAGTAGCAGCATTGACAAGCCCTCCGTTCATCTCGACCCGATACATTAATCCTTTCCCATTTGGTGAAGTATCTATGTACACGGTTGAATTCTCATCGATCTCCTCTCTCACGAGCATTTTCGATAACTCAGTCACCACCGTCTTCTCCAGCCATCTCCTTATAGGTCTCGCACCATAGACCTGTACAAGGGACCAAAACGAGCATGATCAGATTTCGGATTAATTCAATAGGAATGCAGACAATGTACGTACTCCATTGGGTACGCTTTGATACATACCGGATCATAACTTTCGGCCAAAATAACATCTAGTGCTTCTTCAGTGACACCCAAGGCGATACCTCTCTCAGCCAAGCGACTTGCAACGTCTTTCAACTGGAGACGGCACACCTTCCTCAGTTGGTCGTGAGAAAGAGGATCAAACACCACTATTTCATCGAGCCTATTGAGCAACTCCGGCTTAAAGTGCTTTCTCACCTGTCCAAGAACAAAGAGGCTGCTTTATACATACCCGTGAAATGGCTGTGACTTAAAATTGGATTGTAGTCGAAGCTGCCAGTTGTTAAAATTTTGAAAAGAACACTTGGATACTGTCGAAAGTTAGATACCAAGTGTTTCAATATTCCAGCTTAGCAAAACTAACTGGCTTGCCCAAACGCACTTTTAAATTTTTGCAAACAACCAGGAAATTAAAGACCATCTGTGCAAGAGGTAAATGTAACGTTTTTGCCTATTAACTAATAACAACAATCCTGCTTACCTCTTGCATTACGAGCTCCCGGGCACTTTCCATTGTACACTTGCCCATTAATCCTCTTAACAGGTACTCAGCTCCAAGGTTTGAGGTCATAATAATGACAGTATTGGTAAAGTCGATTGTCCGACCTTGGCCATCGGTCAGCCTTCCATCGTCTAAAACTTGCAAGAGATTATTAAACACAGAGGGATGTGCTTTCTCCACTTCATCGAAGAGAATCACACTGTAAGGCCGTCTCCTCACGGCTTCTGTCAGTTGCCCACCTTCCTCGTGTCCAACATACCTGGTCAATGCCATCAACATCAATAAGCAACCATCACAAAGTTGCGAATACAAATCTTGTGTAACTTGTTACATTTTCTGCTACAATCACTGATAATATAACACAAGATACGTAAATATGGAAGAACAATTCTAGTGTGTTATCTGTTACATTAGCCTGCAAAAAATGTTATCCCCGTTGTATTTACAAATAATCTTGGGAGAAAATTATATAACTAAAAACTTGAAAGTCATTATACTTACCCAGGTGGAGCTCCAATCAACCGCGCAACAGAGTGTTGCTCCATGTATTCAGACATGTCAATTCTGACCATCAGATTGTCATCGTCAAAGAGTTGCTCCGCTAGAGCCTTGGCAAGCTCAGTCTTGCCAACACCAGTGGGACCCAAGAAAAGGAACGAACCTGTCGGCTGCTGGGGCCTTCCAAGTCCTGCTCTTGATCTCAAAACGGCTTCAGCAACAGCACTAACCGCTTGATCTTGTCCCACAACCCGTTGGTGCAGTCTATCAGCAAGACCAATCAATCTCTCCTTTTCGTTTTGCCCAAGCCTCGTGACAGGTATACCTGTCCAACGGCTCACGACTTCTGCAATCTGATCAGGTCCCACTGTTTCTGTAAGCATTGTATCCTCATTTCCACTTGCTTCAAGATTGGCAATGGCTGATTCCACTTCTTGAATTGCTCCATATCTCAAGTCTGCAGCTCTTGCAAGATCATATCTCCTTTCAGCATCTTGTAAGGCATACGTGAGCTCATCTCTCTTTTGCTTGAGTCTCCTCAGCTCGTCTATCCTTTCCTTTTCTTTTCTATATCTCATCATTAGCGGTTGAATTTTCTCTCTCAAATCATCAAGCTCCTTCCTCACCTGAAACATTGTTAATAGAGTCAAAGGTGTTGTCCAGCAAAATGCAATAGCCTACTTGCATCACCTTCCCTGTAACTATGTGTAATTACAAAATCTCCTATCTTGGTTTTGAAATTATAAACACCCCCTTCTGACCATCGAAGCATGAAGAGAACAGACACAGATTATCAAGAAAGCTTAATTAACATCATTCATATACAAAAAAGCAACTTCAGAAGTTCATTAGAATTTGAATAAAGAACATCATTTACCCATGTGTAATCACCGACGAAAGGGGGTAGCTATATTGGCAGATATATGTTTATATATAATCTGGAAACCAAGAGAGACTGTTTATAGATATGCACTATTTAAAGGGGAGGGTGCTCTAGCTAGTTCAGAAAAAGTACTTACTTCAACTAGGCGGGCTTTACTAGCTTTATCTTTCTCCTTCTCGAGTGCATGTAGCTCAACCTCCAACTGAATTCTCTTCCTCTCCAGATTATCAATTTCTTCAGGTTGACTATCAAGCTGAACTCTCACATTTGCACAAGCCTCGTCCACTAAATCAATTGCCTTGTCGGGAAGATGTCTCCCTGCATTCAAGTTGAAAGTATTATGCAATTCTGAGCTTTCACAGAAGATCCTGCCTATTAAATCTTTGAAACAAGCTCTTATAACTAGAACTACACAAATTAGCCAAGAAAAAAAAGCATTGATACCTGTAATATACCGAGCCGATAATTGCGCCGCAACCACAAGAGCCCTATCCTGAATTTTAACACCATGGTGCCCTTCATACTTCTCTTTCAGACCCCTCAAAATACTTATAGTATCATAAACACTTGGCTCAGCCACATAAACCTGCTGAAAACGTCTCTCAAACGCAGCATCTTTCTCCACATATTTTCTATATTCCTCGAGAGTCGTTGCACCAATGCACCTCAATTGACCCCTTGCAAGCATCGGCTTAAAGAGGTTAGCAGCATCCATTGATCCCTCGGTCCTTCCCGCCCCAAGAACCAAATGAATCTCATCAATAAACAAGATCACTTTCCCTTCGGCCTCTTCGACTTCCTTCAAAACAGCCTTCAATCTCTCCTCAAACTCTCCTCTATATTTCGCCCCTGCAATCAACGCTCCCATGTCCAATGCTATAAGCCTCACATCAGCAAGATTGCTCGGGACGTCACCATTAACAATCCTTTGAGCTAATCCCTCAACAACCGCGGTTTTACCCACACCAGGCTCTCCTATGAGGACCGGGTTATTCTTAGTCCTTCTAGAAAGAATCCTAACGACCCTTCGAATTTCTTCATCTCTACCAATCACAGGATCAAGCTTTCCTGCCTGCTCCACGAGATCACGACCATATCTTTTCAGGGCTTGGAACGTGGTATCCCCAGACGCACTCTCCACTTTTCTTCCTTCTTTACCCCTCAATTTCTGAACTTCTGCTTTCACTTTAGCTGGAGTCACCCCTGCTTCCTTCAACAAGTCCTGAATTTGAGAATCTTCAAGGAGGCTTATAGTCAGCAGATCAACTGCCAAATGGGTGTCTCCTCGGGATTTTTGCAAGGATTGTCCTCGACGGATTACCTTGATTAATGAAGTACTAGCGGGTATTTCATCAGGTGGAGGTGTCTGACAGGGGAGTTTCTTCATAGCTTGGTTGATAACTCTCTCTACTGAATTAGCAGCTTCATCACCACCGCCAGCATTAGCAACCGCTTGCCGGAAAATGCCACTCGGATCAGAAATCAAAACTGCAGCAAAATGAAGAGGGGTGAACTGGGCATGGCCAGCACCCATAGCCAGCTCGTGAGCCCCGGCAAGGGCCTCATTAGTCTTGTGGGTGAATTTCTCAGGATTCATATCCTACGGAGTTCTGCAAAAAGACATAAAAAACAATATAGTCAACCCCACTTGCCATGGAATAATTCTGTGACATTCTTTTGGAAAATCAAATATTGTTTAGCCACTACAATAATCAGACAAAATCTCCAGATTTCTAGATAAACATTGTCCAACTAAAGAACCAAGAAACACAAAATATACCACCACCACCAACACCCACATCTATAGTGTAGATTTAACAAATAGCAGACGTCCAAAAAATGAAAAACAAAGTAGCTCAATAATACAGTATGCGTTTATCTAAAACTGAAAGTAAGTCCCAGAAATACTCATATGAAGATCATATTCAATATAACAAAAGCATGAATCTATATCCAACATACAAGAAGAGAAAACCAGGAACAGAAGAAAGGAAACTGTAACTCCAACACAAGATTAAAAACTCGAGCATTGTACCCAAACGAGCCATTTCGATTCTTTAGCACAAATTCACTCTTAAAAAAAAATAATTCTTGGACTATTTAACAATCTATCTACCATATTCTCACTCTGCCGTAACACTCAAAACAGTGTGCCGAACTACACATCACCAAAAACCCATCAACAGAAAGTCCGAATAAAGGACAATGGGCACACAAGATATCCGCGCAAGCATGAGTAAACACTAGAAGTAACAAAACAGAGCAAGAATGGTACCTTTACAGAGAGTTGAAGAAAAGCAGTAAGGAGACCTGATACGAGAGAACAATGTAAAGAGCGCCTACTGTAGATTTGATATCTAAACAAGCGAAATTCTAGAGAAAGAATGTTGATGATTTTGCTATACAGTTTTGTGTTCGTGTTTGAGTTTGGCGTAGAAATAGGAAGGATGTGTATCATCTTTGTTGAGAGAGACAGATGTCTGGAATTTTCGGCGGTTGGCCTAGAAACCACCAGATATGCCGTGCATTTACTACTTTTTACTTTTTTTTTCACTGTTTCATTTTTTGAAGTATCTTGTAGTGCACCGATATTTTGAAAATATCGCTTTTATTTTGTGTAATTATACGTTACTAGAAGTTATAAAGGCATGCGTAAAAAATAAAACTATAAATATTTATTAATTTCATTTTATGAGTATAAAAAATCTGAACAATTAATCAATATTTTAAATATTGAAGTAATTAATAAGTTACATAACAAATATTATGCTGAAATTAAACTATTTAAATAATTAAAGAAATAATGCTACAAATTTAATAGACACTTGAATAATACTGCAAATTGGTTATTACACATAATAATATTATTACTACAAAAGATAAAGAAAAATAATGTCATAATAAAATAATAAAGCATAAGGTGTGTTTTAAATTTCAATTATATATAAATCTAATCTAATATATATTCAAAATGGAGTCCACTTTATGTGTCTATCTCTTGCTAATGTAGACAATGAGGTGGACAAGTTGTTATTTTACTGTTTTGCCGTATAGGACCTTTTTCATATTTACATTTTCAATCTTTAATTCACATTAAAGTCTTTCTATAATTAAAATTTTCTAATTCCATTAATTTCAAGAATATTTGTATTTAACTCCTCAAATTACTCTTTATTACTTTTTTTTAACATAATTTATAATTATATCCATTGATTAAATTTTCTATTATTAACTCTTTATCAATTAGTGCAAATTTTTAGATTTTCTGTGTATATATGTATATTTAGATTTATCTTTTACCTTGACTACTTTTTCTTAGTCAACTCCTATTATTCCTATATGTATTATGATAGGACTGCCAATGGGTCGGATTTGGCAGAAAAATCCGAATTCGATAAGCCTATTTAGTATCCGAACCTGGCCAGAATCCTATAGAATTTACATTCATTTCAACTGAGTTCGAATCCGAGAAAAAAATCCAAAAATCGATAGAAAATTTGACCTGATTAATTGTTAAAAATTTTGAATATTTAAAATCAAATAAGCAATAAAAAAATTATTTCTTTTGTAAAAAATAAAATTTAAATAAGTATAAAATTATTTTATAATATGTATAAAAACTATACATTATTTTTGAAAACAAATTACTTTGAAAAATATAAAAAAGTGTATTATAAGTTATAATAGTTTGGATATTGCATTCCATTTAAAATTCTTCACTAACATGATATATATAAGGTTGCTAATATAATAAAAAGAATTATTAAAGTTCGGATTCGAATCTTTAAACGGATCGAACTGCTTGATTCCAAATCCAACCTATTTATTTCGGATTACGAATATTTGCTTTCGGATCTAACTAATCGATATGCTAAAATTCGGATCAAATTCAGATTAAAATCCTCTCCATGGACAGCCCTATTATGAAGTATCTAACTATATATGTATATATATATATAGAATGTTACATATATATATATATATGATGTTAGCCCAAATTTATATTAGTTATCACATAAGAATTTGGCCATATTTGTTAACCACATGCAGATATCCACTTTATCCATATGTATGTTTCTATAATAATAATAATAATAATAATAATAATAATAATAATAATAATAAGTTGTGTATATGCCATAAATAAATTTATATAAATTGTCTATATAATCATCTATTTAAACCTGTTGTATTGTCTAATATTCCGTGCATATATATATTGTATGTATGTATATGTATATTACATGGTCATCTAATAAGACTCAATTACATGAGCATATTTTGATTGATTATATATAAATATATAATTACATAAATCATGCTACAGATTTCGGTTAACTAAGCAATCATTTTCCTCAAAATCAATATCCATTACTTATATTATTCCTATAATTTCTTTTTCTTTAATTACTTTCTTAATTTTCATTAAAACATTCCTCTTTCAGTCTATATATTTTAAAACTTTTTCCTTCATAATACCTCACATAATCTTTCCCCACCCTAAGCTTGATTCTCCTAGTTAGCTTTTCTTTGCTTTCAACGAAAGATTTAGTCAGAAGCATAAGATGATCTTTGATTTGTAATACTTCAATTAAACATTTTGAGAAATTATTAATGCTCGTAAAAGTTGATTTTTGAAAATTTTCATCTTTCTTTTTGTTGCCAGAAAAGATATTATATGATGCATTATCATATTATCCATTTCTCTTCTTGGTTTTTTTTTTTAAGTTAAAGTTTATTATTTTTTTCTTTTGGTGTTAATATTATTTCATGATGAGAGTAGCTTACTGAATTTGAAGGGGGGTCTAAATAGATTGAAGTGAGGATTGAATTTACATGTATTAAGTAATTTTGAAGATCAACGGATAATTCTGTATCCATCTTTTCATATGTTAATTCCTAATATCAAATGCATTAGTATCTATATCATTTAGATTATTCTTTGGTTAACTACAATTATGTAGTTATGTAACAAGAGGTGGCTTCTTTTATTACATCTTTTTATGTATCAAATGTTTGACGTGAATAAATATATCTTATCGAACCATGAGAGTTGTTAAATAGAAGTTCTCTCTTCTTTTTTTTTTGTGTTGATTAATCTTAGATAGTTGAAGTGATGATAATTAACCTGTATAAGTAATAATTAATGTTATTCTTTTCTGATATCTCCTAATGCACATTGCATATATATAGTCAATTACTTTCAAACCCTGGACTTATCGTGTTTTTTTTATCCAAATTGAAATATTTGTTTATTGTTTTTATCCCATATGTCCAGATAAATTATAATATATTTTTTAGCTTTAAACTTACATAATAATTGTAAGCAAAAAAATAATTTAAATTAATTATGTAACATCCTAACACCAATTTTATTGTTCAAAACTATAATAAATTACATAATTATATTCAAAATTCTAAATGATTGGATCATACTTATAAGTACAATATCGTAAAGAAATTCTAAAATTGGTATTTTATCTTCTCTTACTAATATTATGATTTTGTCCAACAATAAGCTAACTCTTTTAAAATTATATAAATATCCCTTACAAGAAAATTAGTTTATTGTTACGAATTTTTTTGTTATAACTTTTAAAATATAGTAAAATATAGTACTTTACGATTAAATTTAGACTGTAGCAACATAATTAGATAATAAGATAGTTATATCACTTGAAAGTTAAATCGTAGTAAATGAACACGTAATAATATATTATTTACTACAAAATTAAGTCGTAGCAAATGAATGTGGAAAAATCAATTATTTACTATCAAATTCAACCGTAGCAAGTAAAAATAATAATACAATAGTTATTTAATATGGCATGTTCAATGTAACAAATATAAAAAATAAGAAACTTACATAATTTATCAAATTTCGTTTTTTTCTCCAATATTTGCTCCATTTTTAAACAAAGTCTTAACACTTTGGGAGAAAAATAATTTCAATTATCTTTACTTACGAGAATATGCCACCCCCATTTCAAAATATTGAATTTCACATCAGATCACATGTGGAAAAAGATATGTTTTTTCTGAAGTCTGATGCTTGAATTGAAGTAATTATAGATTAACGTATATTCTCAAATCTATTTAAATGATTAATTTTTTGACAAATATAAAATATTTAAATAATAAAGATATATCATTTCAAAATTTAGAGCCTTTTACTATTTTACATGTACACTACCCCCAAAATATGATTTAGAGCACATTTACTTTGATACGTTTAGTGATAGTTAGAACTGCTTATTTGGGCAAGAATTAAATATAGTAATGATGAAATTATTGAATATTTTTTTATTTTTCAGCGAAAATTAGATGAATTCCACCGAAAAATAAAATATATTAGTTTTTATATTTTTGGCGGAATTTCCAGATAAAAATCCAAAAAAATAAATAAATCTTTATTTTCTTTGTGAAACTTCTTCTGGAAAACAAAATTATTATTTTTTAATTTTTGATAAAAATTCCGCAGGAAATTCAGATGAAATTTGAAGTATAGAAAAAGCTTTTTGGAAAGAAAAAATGTTAAATAAATGGACAAAATTTGGCGAATATCCCTAAAATTTGGTTAAAAATATATAAAATTAACTTAACTTGTTAATGTGCCATTACTATAAATATATATATATATATAGACATATATAGTAAAATATGACAACCCTAAAATAACTTTTGTTATAATCATCACGTATAAGCATATATCTAGATTAATCAACATATACTGTAATTAAAATTGCAAAAATGCCAATTCGCATAATGGAATTGGAGGAATCATTTTCAATAGAATCTATTCAATTTGTCAATTATACTAAATTAAAATAATAATTTAATAATTTAACCTTAGATTTAATGAAACTAAGGATAAGTAATATCAAGTAAATTAATAAATTTATAATTTTTCAGAAACATATAATTAGTAAAGAAAAATGTGAATAAAGCTTACAATGGTACAAAGGTAAGACTCCTCATTGCTTAAGTTGGAGGGTGTGGGTTCGACTTCTAGCTCACGAAAAAAAGGCTCTAAGCTACCTCGTGCGCATGCGTGTGCCCTACCATAAAGAATTCGAGTTTGATGGTTCGATTCTTGATTAGCACAGCGAATTATATATATTAAAACGACATAAAATAGTTATTTTGATTGATAATTTAATTTAAATAATAATTTGTACAAAAAAAGGTGGCTTGTTTCGATTTTATTGGCTACGAAAATCATATCATAGCAAAAACAGATAAGTTCGTAGTAAAGCTATTTACTACGGTCCATGTCCGTA
>CM047871.1:19433208-19455634 GCA_026212405.1 Petrea volubilis | reverse complement strand
TGAAAGAGAATTAATTCACAAGGTGTATTTATTGACATTAAAGTAAATATAAAAGAATACAAACCATGAAAATAAATGATCGAGATTTATCCATATAATCTTATTTGTTAATCAAACAGACTCATATCCAACAAGAATATATCACCACTTGATATAATGAATGACATCCCCTATTCTATTTATTACGTGCTTCTTATTATCCAATGTCAACTCACATAGAGATAGCTGCTGAAAGTTGATTGTCAGTGTTCATGCTTGAGAAAATGTATTTAATCATAACACTAATCATATTTAGAATACACATCTTAATTCATTTATCGAATATTCAAGACTTCTGATAATTCATATATTTTAATTCATAGGAGACTATTAGTAAAAAAAAATAGTTTATTAGTTAATTTAAATTATAAAATTATAACATGTCATATTTTTATTTTGGACAAATTTAGATCCTTTTGAATGATTATAAATATCATATACTTAGACAAAAAAATCTAAAATACTATAAATATTGTAAATAATGTGTTTTCTCATTTAATTTTTAAAATTTTATGTTGAAAGTAATCATGTATTAAAAGTTATTATCCATATTGTACCATCCATTTACAAAAGTTAAATTTAAAAAATTTTAAAAATATCATAAATGGGACACTGTGAATTATCATTTAATTTTTTTTGAAAAAAATATATATAATTTTAAAAGTTATGTAGAAATACGTGATTGATAATTTAAGCAGTTAAAAACTAAAGTGATGGATAAGCAATATAAATGAGACATTGTAAATAACACTATCTATGTCTGTTCAAAAAGAGTTAGACACATGTGAAAAATGTATATAATACCTACAATCATGTCAATTAACTACTTATCAAAATAAAATCACTTGCTAAATTAAGATTTATTAGATAACGATCTTAAGAAATGATCATTTTTGGTTGAACTTAAAATTTCATTCACAAACTAATTAATAAATAAATATATTAAAAATTCAACCAATAATAGGATATGTTTAATTTTCTTGTCAATTTTGATGTAATTAGAGCATGAGGATATATTTTAAAAAAATATTATGTAAAAATAAGTGATGAATAATTATAACGATTTAAAGTGAATGATAAAATTTCTAAATATGACATGATAATAAATTTGAGCTATTATATAAACTATCTTGTTTTAGATTATAATTTTTAGATTCTTTTAAATAATTATGAATAACCATAAACTTACACAAAATCAAATTAAAACTACTATAAATATTGTGAATAGGATACTATGATTTTGTCATTTATTTTTTGAATTGTATCTAGAAATAATTATATATCAACGCTTTTGCAAATATCGTTAGATATACATACAAAAATTAGAATCCAAAACTACTACAAATATTGTAATTAGGACACTATGATTTGTCATTTCAATTTCGTTTTTATAAAAACATTATGCAAAAATAAATGATAGGTAAATACAGTATTTCAATACTAAAGAGAATGATAAATATTAGAAATAAGATGTTGCAAATATAATTAATTTTGTCCTTTAATTTTACTAAAATATAACTTGTCTTAATATAGATTTTGAATAAATATTGATATCTTTTAGATAACTATTACTAACCATATATGCAAACAAATTAAAATCCAAATTATGATAATTTTTGTAAGTGCAAAATAGAGCATATTGAGGCTGTTTATATGGGCGTACACTGATGGATAGTCTCAAGATTTTTGAAATATTACATGTTAATTTATCAAAAAAAATGAGATAAAAATTATTTGTAAAATCTGTTTGACATTGATATAATAAATAAGTTAAGAAGAATATTTTCACAAATATATAAAATGAGATATTTAAATGGAGCATCCCTTTATATAAAATTAAATTAATTAATATTAGATAGAGAGAGAAAGAAAAAAAATTGAAATACTAAAAGCAATAATTAAGATATTGTAATTTGTGAAATTTAAATGAGACTATATATGAAATATCTTATTTTGTCAAAATGAATAAATTAAAACTAACTTATTCAAATCAATACCACAAAAGCAAAATACCAAAATAGGGACACCATAATGTTTTCCTTTATATATGCTAATATTTACCAGTGCGTGGCACTGGAATTAATTTTATTTTATATAATAAATATACTAAAATCATGTTTTAATCTAATTTGATATGATTTGGAAAATATATACACTACAAGAAAAATAGCTTTTTAGTATGGTTAGAAAATTGTAGCAAAAGACCAAAATTTGTAGTAAAAAGCTTTTTGCTACGAATTTACTACGTATTTACTATAGTAGTTAATACAACCATAACAATCATTTTACTACGGACACGGACCGTAGTAAATAGCTTTACTACGAACTTATCTGTTTTTGCTATGATATGATTTTCGTAGCCAATAAAATCGAAACAAGCCACCTTTTTTTGTACAAAATTATTGTTTAAATTAAATTAATCAATCAAAATAACTATTTTATGTTCGTTTTTAATATAATTCGCTGTGCTAATCAAGAATCGAACCATCAAACTCGAATTCTTTATGGTAGGGCACACGCATGCGCACGAGGTAGCTTAGAGCCTTTTTTTTCGTGAGCTAGAAGTCAAACCCACACCCTCTAACTTAAGCAATGAGGAGTCTTACCTTTGTACCATTGTAAGCTTTATTCACATTTTTCTTTACTAATTATATGTTTCTGAAAAATTATAAATTTATTAATTTACTTGATATTACTTATCCTTAGTTTCATTAAATCTAAGGTTAAATTATTAAATTGTTTATTTTAATTTAGTATAATTGACAAATTGAATAGATTCTATTGAAAATGATTCCTCCAATTCCATTATGCGAATTGGACATTTTCGCAATTTTAATTACAGTATATGTTGATTAATCTAGATATATGCTTATATGTGATGATTATAACAAAAGCTATTTTAGGGTTGTCATATTTTACTATATATGTCTATATATATTATAGTAATGGCACATTAACAAGTTAAGTTAATTTTAATATTTTTTAACCAAATTTTTAGGGAATATTCACCAAATTTTGTCCATTTATTTAACATTTTTTTTTTCCAAAAAGCTTTTTCTGTACTTCAAATTTCATCGGAATTTCCTGCGGAATTTTTGTCAAAAATTAAAAAATAATAATTTTTATTTTCCAGAAGAAGTTTCACAAAAAAATAAAGATTTATTTATTTTTTTGGATTTTTATCTGGAAATTCCGTCAAAAATATAAAAACCAATATATTTTATTTTTCGGTGGAATTCATCTAAATTTCCGTTGAAAAATAAAAAATTATTCACTTGGATCCTTGGGGTTTATATGATCGACATGTAAATTCCTCAATAATTTCATCATTACTATTTAATTACTTGACGGAATAAGCAGTTCTAACTATCACTAAACGTATCAAAGTAATGTGCTCTAAATCATATTTTGGGGGTAGTGTTACATGTAAAACAGTAAAAGGCTCTAAATTTTGAAACGATATATCTTTATTATTTAAATATTTTATATTTGTCAAAAATATTAATCATTTAAATAGATTTGAGAATATACAGTTAATATATAATTACTTCAATTCAATCATAAACTTCAGAAAAAACATATCTTTTTCCACATGTGATCTGATGTGAAATTCAAATATTTTGAAATGGGGTGGCATATTCTCGTAAGTAAGATAATTGAAATTATTTTTCTCCCAAAGTTGTTAAGACTTTGTTCAAAAATTGAGCAAAAATTTGGAGGAAAAAAAAGAAATTGATAAATTATGTAAGTTTTCTTATTTTTTATATTTGTTACAATTGAAATGCCATATTAAATAACTATTGTATTATTATTTTTACTTGCTAAGGTTGAATTTGGTAGTAAATAATTGATTTTTCCACATGCATTTGCTATGACCTTAATTTTGTAGTAAATAACTATATTATTACGTGTTCATTTACTACGATTTAACTTTCATAGTGAATAACTATCTTATTATCTAATTATTTGCTACAATCTAAATTTAATAGTAAATTACTATATTTTAAAAGGCGTAACAAAAAAATTCGTAACAATAAACTATTTTTCTTGTAGGGATATTTATATATATTTTAAAGAGTTAGCTATTGTTGGACAAAATCATAAATATTTAGTAAGAAAAAAAAATACAATTTTAGAAATTTCTTTACGATATTGTACTTATAAGTATGATCCAATCATTTAGAATTTTGCATAATAATTTATGTAATTTATTATTGTTTTGAACAATAAAATTGGGTTACGATGTTACATAATTAATTTAAATTATTTTTTTGCCTTATAATTATTATGTAAGTTTAAAGCTAAAAAATATATTATAATTTATCGGGACATATTGGGATTAAAAACAAATAAACAAAATATTTCAATTTGGATAAAAAAACACGATAATTCCAGGTTTGAAAGTAATTGACTATATATATGCAATGTGCATTAGGAGATATCAAAAAAAATAACAATTAATTATTACTTAATACATGTTAATTTATCATCACTTCAATCTATCTAAGATTAATCAACAAAAAAAAAAAAAAAAAAGAAGAGAGAACTTCTATTTAACAACTCTCATGGTTCGATAAGATATATTTATTCACGTCAAACATTTTGATACATAAAAAGATGCAATAAAAGAAGCACCTCTTGTTACATAACTACATAATTGAGTTAACCAAATAATAATCTAAATGATATAGATACTAAATGCATTTGATATTAGGAATTACATATTGAAAAGATGGATACAGAATTATCCGTTGATCTTCAAAATTACTTAATACATGTAAATTCATCCTCACTTCAATCTATTTAAGAACCCCTTCAAATTTTAGTAAGCTACTCTTATCATGAAATAATATTAACACCAAAAAGAAAAAATAATAAACTTTAACTTAAAAAAAAAAAATCAAGAAGAGAAATGGATAATATGATAATGCATCATATAATATATTTTTTGCAACAAAAAGAAAGATGAAAATTTTCAAAAATCAACTTTTACGAGCATTAATAATTTCTCAAAATGTTAATTGAAGTATTACAATCAAAGATCATCTTATGCTTCTGACTACATCTTTCGTTGAAATCAAAGAAAAGCTTAACTATGAGAAATCAAGCTTAGGGGTGGGGAAAGATTATGTGAGGTATTATGAAAGGAAAAAGTTTTAAAATATATAGACTGAAAAGAGAATGTTTTTAATGAAAATTAGGAAAGTAATTAAAGAAAAAGAAATTATAGGAATAATATAAGTAATTGATATTGATTTTGAGGAAATGATTGGCTTAATTAACCGAAATCTGTATGCATGATTTATGTAATTATATATTTATATATAATCAATCAAAATATGCTCATGTAATTGAGTCGTATTAGATGACCATGTAATATATATATACATACATACATACATATATATATATATATATATGCACGGAATATTAGACAATACAAACAGGTTTAAATAGATGATTATGTAGACAATTTATATAAATTTATTTATGGCATATACACAACTTATTATTATTATTATTATTATTATTATAGAAACATACATATGGATAAAAGTGGATATCTACATGTGGTTAACAAATATGGCCAAATTCTTATGTGATAACTAATATAAATTTGGGCTAACATCATATATATATATATATATATGTAACATTCTATATATATATATATATATATATATACGTATATAGTTAGATACTTCATAATAGGGCTGTCAATGGAGAGGATTTTAATCCGAATCCGATCCGAATTTTAGCATATTCGATTGATTAATATATTCGATTGGTCAGATCCGAAAGCAAATATTCGTAATCCGAAATAAATAGGTTGGATTTGGAATCAAGCAGTTCGATCCATTAAAGATTCGAATCTGAACTTTAATAATTCTTTTTATTATATTAGCAACCTTATATATATCATGTTAGTGAAGAATTTTAAATAGAATGCAATATTCAAACTATTATAACTTATAATACACTTTTTTATATTTTTCAAAGTAATTTGTTTTCAAAAATAATGTATAGTTTTTATACATATTATAAAATAATTTTATACTTATTTAAATTTTATTTTTTACAAAAGAAATAATTTTTTTATTGCTTATTTGATTTTAAATATTCAAAATTTTTAACAATTAATCGGGTCAAATTTTCTATCGATTTTTGGATTTTTTTCTCGGATTCGAACTCAATTGAAATGAATGTAAATCCTATAGGATTCTGGCCAGGTTCGGATACTAAATAGGCTTATCAAATTTGGATTTTTCTGCCAAATCCGACCCATTGGCAGCCCTATCATAATACATATAGGGATAATAGGAGTTGACTAAGAAAAAGTAGTCAAGGTAAAAGATAAATATAAATATACATATATACACACAAAATCTAAAAATTTGCACTAATTGATAAAGAGTTAATAATAGAAAATTTAATCAATGGATATAATTATAAATTATGTTAAAAAAAGTAATAAAAAGTAATTTAAGGAGTTAAATACAAATATTCTTGAAATTAATGGAATTAGAAAATTTTAATTATAGAAAGACTTTAATGTGAATTAAAGATTGAAAATGTAAATATGAAAAAAGTCCTATACAGCAAAATAGTGAAATTACAATTTGTCCACCTCATTGTTTATATTAGCAAGGGATAGACACATAAAGTGGATTCCATTTTGAATATGTTTTCGATTAGATTTATATATAATTGAAATTTAAAACACACCTTATGCTTTATTATTTTATTATGACATTATTTTTTCTTTATCTTTTGTAGTAATAATATTATTATGTGTAATAACCAATTGCAGTATTATTCAAGTGTCTATTAAATTTGTAGCATTATTTCTTTAATTATTTAAATAGTTTAATTTCAGCATAATATTTGTTATGTAACTTATTAATTACTTCAATTATTTAAAAATATTGATTAATTGTTCAGATTTTTTAATACTCATAAAATGAAATTAATAAATATTTATAGTTTTATTTTTTACGCATGCCTTTATAACTTCTAGTAATGTATAATTACACAAAATAAAAGCGATATTTTCAAAATATCGGTGCACTACAAGATACTTCAAAAAATGAAACAGTGAAGAAAAAAGTAAAAAAATAGTAAATGCACGGCATATCTGGTGGTTTCTAGGCCAACCTCCGAAAATTCCAGACATCGGTCTCTCTCAACAAAGATGATACACATCCTTCCTATTTCTACGCCAAACTCAAACACGAACACAAAACTGTATAGCAAAATCATCAACATTCTTTCTCTAGAATTTCGCTTGTTTAGATATCAAATCTACAGTAGGCGCTCTTTACATTGTTCTCTCGTATCAGGTCTCCTTACTGCTTTTCTTCAACTCTCTGTAAAGGTACCATTCTTGCTCTGTTTTGTTACTTCTAGTGTTTACTCATGCTTGCGCGGATATCTTGTGTGCCCATTGTCCTTTATTTGGACTTTCTGTTGATGGGTTTTTGGTGATGTGTAGTTCGGCACACTGTTTTGAGTGTTACGGCAGAGTGAGAATATGGTAGATAGATTGTTAAATAGTCCAAGAATTATTTTTTTTTAAGAGTGAATTTGTGCTAAAGAATCGAAATGGCTCGTTTGGGTACAATGCTCGAGTTTTTAATCTTGTGTTGGAGTTACAGTTTCCTTTCTTCTGTTCCTGGTTTTCTCTTCTTGTATGCTGGATATAGATTCATGCTTTTGTTATATTGAATATGATCTTCATATGAGTATTTCTGGGACTTACTTTCAGTTTAGATAAACGCATACTGTATTATTGAGCTACTTTGTTTTTCATTTTTTGGACGTCGGCTATTTGTTAAATCTACACTATAGATGTGGGTGTTGGTGGTGGTGGTATATTTTGTGTTTCTTGGTTCTTTTAGTTGGGCAATGTTTATCTAGAAATCTGGAGATTTTGTCTGATTATTGTAGTGGCTAAACAATTGTTGATTTTCCAAAAGAATGTCACAGAATTATTCTATGGCAAGTGGGGTTGACTATATTGTTTTTCATGTCTTTTTGCAGAACTCCGTAGGATATGAATCCTGAGAAATTCACCCACAAGACTAATGAGGCCCTTGCCGGGGCTCACGAGCTGGCTATGGGTGCTGGCCATGCCCACTTCACCCCTCTTCATTTTGCTGCAGTTTTGATTTCTGATCCGAGTGGCATTTTCCGGCAAGCGGTTGCTAATGCTGGCGGTGGTGATGAAGCTGCTAATTCAGTAGAGAGAGTTATCAACCAAGCTATGAAGAAACTCCCCTCTCAGACACCTCCACCTGATGAAATACCCGCTAGTACTTCATTAATCAAGGTAATCCGTCGAGGACAATCCTTGCAAAAATCCCGAGGAGACACCCATTTGGCAGTTGATCTGCTGACTATAAGCCTTCTTGAAGATTCTCAAATTCAGGACTTGTTGAAGGAGGCAGGGGTGACTCCAGCTAAAGTGAAAGCAGAAGTTCAGAAATTGAGGGGTAAAGAAGGAAGAAAAGTGGAGAGTGCGTCTGGGGATACCACGTTCCAAGCCCTGAAAAGATATGGTCGTGATCTCGTGGAGCAGGCAGGAAAGCTTGATCCTGTGATTGGTAGGGATGAAGAAATTCGAAGGGTCGTTAGGATTCTTTCTAGAAGGACTAAGAATAACCCGGTCCTCATAGGAGAGCCTGGTGTGGGTAAAACCGCGGTTGTTGAGGGATTAGCTCAAAGGATTGTTAATGGTGACGTCCCGAGCAATCTTGCTGATGTGAGGCTTATAGCATTGGACATGGGAGCGTTGATTGCAGGGGCGAAATATAGAGGAGAGTTTGAGGAGAGATTGAAGGCTGTTTTGAAGGAAGTCGAAGAGGCCGAAGGGAAAGTGATCTTGTTTATTGATGAGATTCATTTGGTTCTTGGGGCGGGAAGGACCGAGGGATCAATGGATGCTGCTAACCTCTTTAAGCCGATGCTTGCAAGGGGTCAATTGAGGTGCATTGGTGCAACGACTCTCGAGGAATATAGAAAATATGTGGAGAAAGATGCTGCGTTTGAGAGACGTTTTCAGCAGGTTTATGTGGCTGAGCCAAGTGTTTATGATACTATAAGTATTTTGAGGGGTCTGAAAGAGAAGTATGAAGGGCACCATGGTGTTAAAATTCAGGATAGGGCTCTTGTGGTTGCGGCGCAATTATCGGCTCGGTATATTACAGGTATCAATGCTGTTTTTTCTTGGCTAATTTGTGTAGTTCTAGTTATAAGCGCTTGTTTCAAAGATTTAATAGGCAGGATCTTCTGTGAAAGCTCAGAATTGCATAATACTTTCAACTTGAATGCAGGGAGACATCTTCCCGACAAGGCAATTGATTTAGTGGACGAGGCTTGTGCAAATGTGAGAGTTCAGCTTGATAGTCAACCTGAAGAAATTGATAATCTGGAGAGGAAGAGAATTCAGTTGGAGGTTGAGCTACACGCACTCGAGAAGGAGAAAGATAAAGCTAGTAAAGCCCGCCTAGTCGAAGTAAGTACTTTTTCTGAACTAGCTAGAGCACCCTCCCCTTTAAATAGTGCATATCTATAAACAGTCTGTCTTGGTTTCAAGATTATATATAAACATATATCTGCCAATATAGCTACCCCCTTTCGTCGGTGATTACACATGGGTAAATGATGTTCTTTATTCAAATTCTAATGAACTTCTGAAGTTGCTTTTTTGTATATGAATGATGTTAATTAAGCTTTCTTGATAATCTGTGTCTGTTCTCTTCATGCTTCGATGGTCAGAAGGGGGTGTTTTATAATTTCAAAACCAAGATAGGAGATTTTGTAATTACACATAGTTACAGGGAAGGTGATGTAAGTAGGCTATTGCATTTTGCTGGACAACACTTTTGACTCTATTAACAATGTTTCAGGTGAGGAAGGAGCTTGATGATTTGAGAGAGAAAATTCAACCGCTAATGATGAGATATAGAAAAGAAAAGGAAAGGATAGACGAGCTGAGGAGACTCAAGCAAAAGAGAGATGAGCTCACGTATGCCTTACAAGATGCTGAAAGGAGATATGATCTTGCAAGAGCTGCAGACTTGAGATATGGAGCAATTCAAGAAGTGGAATCAGCCATTGCCAATCTTGAAGCAAGTGGAAATGAGGATACAATGCTTACAGAAACAGTGGGACCTGATCAGATTGCAGAAGTCGTGAGCCGTTGGACAGGTATACCCGTCACGAGGCTTGGGCAAAACGAAAAGGAGAGATTGATTGGTCTTGCTGATAGACTGCACCAACGGGTTGTGGGACAAGATCAAGCGGTTAGTGCCGTTGCTGAAGCCGTTTTGAGATCAAGAGCAGGACTTGGAAGGCCCCAGCAGCCGACAGGTTCGTTCCTTTTCTTGGGTCCCACTGGTGTTGGCAAGACTGAGCTTGCCAAGGCTCTAGCGGAGCAACTCTTTGACGATGACAATCTGATGGTCAGAATTGACATGTCTGAATACATGGAGCAACACTCTGTTGCGCGGTTGATTGGAGCTCCACCTGGGTAAGTATAATGACTTGCAAGTTTTTAGTTATATAATTTTCTCCCAAGATTATTTGTAAATACAACGGGGATAACATTTTTTGCAGGCTAATGTAACAGATAACACACTAGAATTGTTCTTCCATATTTACGTATCTTGTGTTATATTATCAGTGATTGTAGCAGAAAATGTAACAAGTTACACAAGATTTGTATTCGCAACTTTGTGATGGTTGCTTATTGATGTTGGTGGCATTGACCAGGTATGTTGGACACGAGGAAGGTGGGCAACTGACAGAAGCCGTGAGGAGACGGCCTTACAGTGTGATTCTCTTCGATGAAGTGGAGAAAGCACATCCCTCTGTGTTTAATACTCTCTTGCAAGTTTTAGACGATGGAAGGCTGACCGATGGCCAAGGTCGGACAATCGACTTTACCAATACTGTCATTATTATGACCTCAAACCTTGGAGCTGAGTACCTGTTAAGAGGATTAATGGGCAAGTGCACAATGGAAAGTGCCCGGGAGCTCGTAATGCAAGAGGTAAGCAGGATTGTTGTTATTAGTTAATAGGCAAAAACGTTACATTTACCTCTTGCACAGATGGTCTTTAATTTCCTGGTTGTTTGCAAAAATTTAAAAGTGCGTTTGGGCAAGCCAGTTAGTTTTGCTAAGCTGGAATATTGAAACACTTGTTATCTAACTTTCAACAGTATCCAAGTGTTCCTTTCAAAATTTTAACAACTGGCAGCTTCGACTACAATCCAATTTTAAGTCTCAGCCATTTCACGGGTATGTCTAAAGCAGCCTCTTTGTTCTTGGACAGGTGAGAAAGCACTTTAAGCCGGAGTTGCTCAATAGGCTCGATGAAATAGTGGTGTTTGATCCTCTTTCTCACGACCAACTGAGGAAGGTGTGCCGTCTCCAGTTGAAAGACGTTGCAAGTCGCTTGGCTGAGAGAGGTATCGCCTTGGGTGTCACTGAAGAAGCACTAGATGTTATTTTGGCCGAAAGTTATGATCCGGTATGTATCAAAGCGTACCCAATGGAGTACGTACATTGTCTGCATTCCTATTGAATTAATCCGAAATCTGATCATGCTCGTTTTGGTCCCTTTTACAGGTCTATGGTGCGAGACCTATAAGGAGATGGCTGGAGAAGATGGTGGTGACTGAGTTATCGAAAATGCTCGTGAGAGAGGAGATCGATGAGAATTCAACCGTGTACATAGATACTTCACCAAATGGGAAAGGATTAATGTATCGGGTCGAGATGAACGGAGGGCTTGTCAATGCTGCTACTGGAGAGAAGTCGGATATACTGATTCAGATACCGAATGGGCCGAGGAGTACCGATGCTGCGCAAGCCGTAAAGAGGATGAAAATTGAAGAGATTGTGGATGATGATGAAGAGATGGATGATCAGTAAAATAGTCTTAGGAAGCTTTTGTTCTGTGTATGCTTCTGGCTTGTGTGTGTATTTTCTGTGTGTCTCTGGAATAAGCCATGTACATTAATATGTAGCTTGTTAGAAAATATGTAGCTTTTTATTTCTAATTGTGTGGTTCATATGAAGAGAGATTTCTTTTATTATTTAGCCTTTGATTTTTGGGGTTCATATAATTAGATGTCTTCCAAAATATTGTGTTATGAATTCAGACCTTTCGGCCTTTCACCGTCACAGCACGTTTTTCCTCGTTTTGTCCTGTTTAGGCACCCCAGGAAAATATATTGATCAAGTGACCTTTTTGTCTTCGAAAAATAATATATCTGTCGAACACGGGGTAGATGTTACATAAATTAGATTGTTATATGCTTTCTTACTTTACGGATGACGATGTCGCCAAAAATATTTTTAGAACTGTTAAGAGTAGTGTCCAGCAAGTCAATGAGATTGACGATATTTTTAAATATTCTTTGTAATTAATAGTTTTTTTGATTAATAATAGAAATAAAAGTTTATATTTTTTTTTGACCACCTTCATTATAACGTGTAAGTTATATACATATGGTTGAAGCTCTTAGATCATATAAGGCTATGAGATTTGGCTTCACATAAAGATGAAGGCCTTGAAATAAGTTTTTAAAGCATGATCTAAATCACTTCAAGTCGAAGAGTTTAATAAATACCAGGGGCATTAATATGACTCAAATTAAGACTTGTACTTATGACATATCTCAAATGGGAGGATGTCTTGTTTCATAGACATTGAATATAGAGACATTTATATGCATAAGTAGGTGCTCATTGGAGAATGAGTTCACTGAGGACCCACCGAGAAACACTTAAATGGAAGCACTAGTTGCATATCAAATTAGAAATTTTTCTCGACTTATGGTGTGCATTAATTAGTCCTTAGACTTGAAGTTCCATAGTAATCTTGTACATGTGAATTTGTACTTTGATATAGGCACTGATCCCGTGGCAGGTCTTATGGAGCCTATATTAGGTATAGATCTTCTATGTATGAAAGTTTGTGAGAGTTAATAAAAAATCAATTTGCTCACCTTGTAGAGTGAGTGAATCTCTTATGTGTTCTATTTTAACTAGTCTACGGAAATCTGTGGCCACGGTAGAGAATGATTAGAAATGAATTTTCTAAATCAATTGTCGAAAATACTAATGATGAATAAGAACCATGAAATAGATGTTAAAAGGATTTCTGATAAATCCCATATCCTATACCTCAATCGGGAGATTAGATAATGGAAGGAATATATTTGCACGGTAATCCTAAGCAGACAAGTTCACGCATTACACTTCACCTATTGACTAGGCATCGTGGGCTTGTTGTTGGACATCGACCGCGATAGATGGGTACTATGAATTAAAATGGGTTCTAATTCATAAGTGATTAGTTAAATGAATTTAATTAATCGATTGATGAATTTATCATCTAAAATATCGCAATGAGTTGCGAACCCAAATCTAATCGATTGGTGAACCTAAGGGGTTACACACAAATTAATGGATAAACTCCTAAACGTATATGAAACACTTAATTGGATTAAATCAAAGTGTTGATTTAATCAATTGAGATGGAATATATATTCGATTGATTAAGTTAATTAATTAATTAATGGATTTTAATTGAATCAATTAGTTAAATCATTGATTCAATTAAATTAAAAGTTAATTTAATTGTGCTTGAGAGCCCAATCTATTAATTAATTAGATATTAATTAATCAACATAATATATTAAGTTAATTGATGGGCTCAATTAAATTAAATAATTAATTTAATTAAATAAAATTAAAGAGTTAACTTAATTGGATTTTTTCTAAGGCCCGAGCCCATTAAATGATTTGGTGGATAAAACTAATTTAGTGAAATTGATGGAAGAATCAATTAATTAAGAATTAATTGATTAAATCAATTAAATAGATATTTAGTTGATTTATTATTAACATAAGAATAGAGATTCTTATCATTATCAAATATGAAATTAAGTGGGGATCTATTTTCAAAGAATTTGAAATAGAGTAGAAGTATTATTGATATATAAATATATACGTGGATATAGATAATATATATCTTAAACCTATACATATGTAAGATATATTATATATGTATAAGGATATATATATATATGTGGCCGCTATATATAAACAATAGATATATTATTATGTACGTGTATCTAGATAGGAGATATATATTATATTATATATATATATATATCTAGATAGGTTGGACATATGTGTAAATATATATGTATATATATATATATATAGATAGGTTGTACATATACGTGTAAATATATATATATATCACATGCAAAGAAATATATATAGATATGCTTATATAATAGATGGAGACATCTCCTTAGCAGACGGGATGACCTCGTTGTAGAAATCTCCACGTATAGGTAAACCACTCAATCCGCGAAGATCCCACAAAGAAATAAACAGCTATCTGATTGCGGTGTGCAGAGTGTTCGTAGAAGGGCACCACATCTCGAGGAAGGCCTGAAGAACGGGCTTGTAGCAGACGTATGTGAAAAGTGAAGCATGAACGGCTGCACGGATCTTGGCACAGTGAAGGACATCCTCGTGGTAGGTTAGCACATACTCTGTCCACTCCCAATAGCATGCGTGAAAAGATACTTTGCCAAACCTATATGCTGGAATCCTCAAAGAGCCTCCGCCGACTTTAAGATGATGGTTTGGAAGTGAAAATTCTATGCATGTAGCTTTGGCGTCATGAAGCAAGGATTTCAAAAGTAGGACTTTCGAACGGGGAGAAGGACCAAAAGGTGGATCCACTACGTCCTTAATAGCCTATTCTGATAATTGGGATAGATATATAGATTTGCCAAACGATGAAGACGTGGTAGGTTGAGTGCTGATTGCTGGCTTGTGGACCGCCAACGAAATGCTCTTGACTTTGAGGCCATTCTTGTCGCTTCCGATAACTAAATAAAGAAAAAGTTCTATGTGGTCCTCAATATACATCTTGCAGTATTTGAGATTCCTGCAGGAGTACGATCAATATATATATATATATATATATATATATATATATATATATATGAGGAGATACTATATCTTTGAGATCCCAGAAAAAAAAAAGTGGTGAATATATATATATGAGGAGATACTATATCTTTGAGATTCCAGAAAAAAAAAGTGGTGAATATAGAAGTCACAATATTCACGTAGAAAGAATAATGGAGAGGCTTATGCTGTTTGGCCTGCAAAAAAAAGGGGTAATTCAACATCAATGAAAAATAAAAGAAGAAGAAAGAAAGAAGAGGAGTGCAACGTCAGTGGAAAAAAAAAAAAGAATCTCCATATCCCCCATTTCTGGAGAACTTGATTCTGTTTCTACACAAGTTTTCGGGACTTCATAACAATGGTGATGGGCTTCTACCTAAAACAAAATTCTCTTGGGCAATCCATCAAACATTGGATGTGCATAAGCAAGGGGACAAAAAAGGTGAGAATTAGAAAAGATTGCAGTACCCCAAAATCTAATCTTGATAATTCTCTCTGTCAAAAATCTGCTCCCTCAATATCTCTATGGTTCAATAAACTTTGCACAAGGCCCTTTTATAGTTGATTATTAGTCCCATCATAGAGTTTAACTCAATTTGGAATATATATTATTGGAAGTTTTATCAAACTTAATAATTGATTTGTTTCACAATTAAGAAATCCGAAATATGGTTACATATGTTATTTAAATTCTTAAAGATAAAACGCGCAGGCAAATACAAGTATTTGGAATACTCGAAAGGGCATTTTTGATTTGGGTGTATACAATGTAATATCTCTTTTCAGTCACCTGATATCCTTATTTGATTTGGTATACTTATAAGCCTGGGCCTTCCACAATATTCTGTCGGCCCGTGGTAATACGTAGTATTACAACGTTTGAGAATCTCACCTTTGGAGGTGAGATTGGATCTGATGAGTTAGGTATTCATGTATATTGACTGTGAAATTACATTTTTATCCCTGAACAGTTATCGCTTTTTACAAAATTGTCCCTATTTTATTTACAACACTTGAACCAAGTCTTCAAGGCATCACTCTCAAAATTTCTCCCAAAATTTCCTCCAAATATTCCCACCAAGTTGCGAGAATAGAATGCTCGAGCAACCATAGCTTTCTGCATTCTCGACCACTGTGGTACAATGGACCACAAATTCCATCAACCAAAATTAAAGAGAAATACTGATTAAGGGGCAAAAAAAAGAAGGGATTCAACATATTTAATCACATGGGTTACCTTTGATTAAGCAAGCTAATCGTTGATTACTCTTAAATGCTGTTAGGGCCATTTGAGGCTAGGAAACTAGCACTGAAATAGATGGATTGTAGTATCAAAAAATTAGGATCTGAAGCGCAGTTCATTTTGTTAAGGAAGAAACCCAATCCTGCTGAAACTAGGTTAACTAACGTGGCTAGATAAATAAATTCAAAAAAGAAAAAAAAAGACAAGAAAAGAGAACTAGAGCACCGGGGATGCCGTTAATGGTTGGTAGAGCAAATGAGAAGAACCAGGCTCTCCATTTGTGATTATTTAGATCTGAACGATGCCGTTGGAGTGGCTGAAATGTGCCAAGGGATTTTAAACAAATTTCATAGGGAGGTTTTCTATTGGATAACTGTTAGCCCCTTGAAGCGTGACTCGGCTCAGCACTGCATGTGTTGCGTGCTGGGACGAGTGGAGCATCGATGCGGAGCGGTGTTTCGAATGTGACTCGGTGAATTCGACGGAAGAGCTGGGTTGCGGGCGTGCGGGCAGGCAGTGCCGTGCGTCCCGTGCAGACGTGCACAAGATGACTCGTGCGCGAGCAGGTTGTCGCGTGCGACTCGTGCGATCCGTAGGCGGAATGGTGCGAGCTCGGGACATGACCGTGCGAGCAGTGCAGCCTAAGGACGTACTCGAGGGTGACTCGGTCAGTGAAGGATTTGGACGCGTTCCGGATGGAACGAACGGACTTGCACGGCGGGACGTGCGAGACGGGACGGGTGCGTGCGCAAGCCAGTGCGCGCGCCTGCACGAGCAAGGCAGCGAGCGAGTGCTGAGCACGGCGCATGTATGCTGGTGACCGTGACGGTTAAGGGTTGGTTTCTTGATGACGTTGCTGACTCCTTGAAAGGCTGAGACGGTTCTCCTTGTTCCTTGGAGCGGTTGCACGGGTCTGGACAGAGACAGACTTGCGGTTCCAAGACATTAGGAGCAGTTGCGGGAAAACTGCTCCGACACTTGTCCTAATCCTAGATAGCCGGTTTCACTCAGCAGTTGGGAGTTGTCCACTGCAAATGTATTATAAATACGTTGGTAGGGTGCTCGGTTTTGGAGACAGAAAAGAGTTGAGCACACTACTTGTATCCTGTTGTAATTACAAAGTTGAGTAATACAAAGGTTGGGAGTTTTCCCGTAATACTTGGTGCATTGTGCTTGTTACGCCTTGTGCATTGTGTGCTTGTGATTGTGTGTTGCTTAACTCGTAAAACACTTAAACACGAGAGGTAAAATCGTGAGACTGAGGGAAGGCTGATAAGGTGCGAGACCTTAGCCGCACAGAGCGAGAAATCTAGCGAAAATTTAAGTGCTAAATTCGGCCCTGTGACAGTTGGTATCAGAGCCCGGTTGATATCAAACGTGGTTCGAATTCGTGTTTAATGATGACTGAACAAGCGTTGTTGGATCGCATCCTTGCTCTCGAGACAAGGATGAAACGTTTAGAGACCCTGGTTGGCGAACCCGTGGAGTCTCCGACTTCACCATTGTTCCCGCAAATTGCTGGTTTGCCCGAGTTCGTGGAAGGACGGATTCAGTCCGTCAGTGAGGACATTGAAGCCCTCACGGATGCCTGTGATTTGAAGATGGATGCGTTCAAGGAAGAGTTGAACATCCTGAAGAAGGCTGTGGGGTCGAAAAGTTCTGAAGAACGACCCTCTTCCACGAAGGTCAAGGTCCCTGATCCAAAGCCCTTTGGTGGTGCCCGAAGCGCCAAAGAGCTTGAAAACTTTCTGTGGGATATGGAAACGTATTTCCAGGCTGCCCGTGTCCCTGAAGAAGAAAAGGTGTCTATTACTAGCATGTACCTGACCGGTGATGCTAAGTTATGGTGGAGGACTCGTCTATCCGATGAGGCCCTCGCAAATCGTGGGAAAATCGAGACTTGGGAGTCTCTGAAAAAGGAATTGAAGGATCAATTCCTCCCCTGCAATACTTCGTGGCTTGCAAGGGAGGCCCTTCGCAAGTTGAAGCAAACTGGTTCCGTTCGAGATTACGTGAAGGAATTCTCCTCACTGTTGCTAGATGTCCGTGAGATGTCCGAAGAAGACAAATTGTTCAACTTCATGGCCGGACTTCAAACCTGGGCCCAAGCCGAATTAAGACGGCAAGGCGTCAAGGATTTGTCGTCCGCCATTGCTGCTGCTGATCGGTTACTTGATTACCGTGTTGTTAGCGGTCCGGATGACAAGAAAAAGAAAAAGGATTCCGGAGGCGAGAAAGGGAAAACTGGCAAATGGAAGAAAGAGGCGAAAGCTAAGAAGAAGAAGGGAAAGGAAGGCTCTAGTGGAAAGGCTAAGGAGTCCCCTGTTGTTATTGACAAGAACAACCCGGGGTGCTTCTTATGCAATGGCGACCACCGGATGCGAGATTGTCCCAGACGTTCAAAGCTTAATGCCTTGATCGCTGCCGAGATGGCTGAGGAGAATGAGGAGAGTGCCCCTCGGGTCAATCCTCTCCAGTTGCTGAATGCGATACAAGAGAAGCCCCGTGCACAGAATGGCTTGATGTACGTGCCGGTAGGCGTGAATGGACGTGAGGTAATGGCGATGGTTGACACCGGTGCCACTCACACTTATGTTGCTGATCGTGAAGTAACAAAATTGGGTTTGAATCTTACCCCCTACCCTAGTAAAATAAAGGCTGTTAATTCGGAAGCAAAGCCCATAAAGGGCGTGGCCAACGTCACATTGACGGTTGGACCATGGAAAGGACAGTGCCTTTTAATGGCTGTCCCTCTTGATGATTTTGATGTTATTCTGGGTAACGATTTTCTTAATCATGCAAGGATTGCTGTGATGCCGTACCTAGGCGGAATGTTGATAGGTGATGCAGGTTGCCCCGCCTTCGTGCGTGGCGTCTATGAGGGAATGCCGAAGCTGGTTGAGAAGGCTACGCTTGTCTCGGCGTTGCAAGTTGAGAAGGGATTAAAACATGGTGATCCGACCTTCTTGGCTGCATTCATCGAGACGAAGCCAAATGAGTACCATGAAGTCCCGGATGCAGTGGCTGACTTGCTTAAGGAATTCGAGGACGTGATGCCCCCTGAATTGCCTAAGAAGTTGCCTCCGAGGCGTGCGTTTGACCACAAGATAGAGCTGGAACCTGGTGCGAAGCCCCCTTCCAGGGCGCCGTATCGAATGTGCCCGTCGGAGTTGGCTGAACTGAGGAAGCAACTTGATGGACTGTTGGAGGCCGGTCTGATACAGCCATCCAAAGCTCCTTATGGTTCTCCCGTGTTGTTTCAACGGAAAGCTGATGGGTCGATGCGCATGTGTGTGGATTATCGAGCTTTGAATAAGGTTACTATCAAAAACAAGTATCCTATTCCAAATGCTCTGGATTTATTTGATAAGCTGCCAAGGGCAAGGTACTTTACGAAGATCGATCTGAGGTCGGGTTATTGGCAAGTACGAGTTGCTGAGGGTGATGAACCGAAGACCACATGTGTCACTAGATATGGGTCGTTCGAGTTCCTTGTAATGCCTTTCGGCTTAACCAATGCCCCTGCTACCTTTTGTAACTTAATGAATGATGTTCTTTATGCTTACTTGGATCGGTTTGTGGTTGTTTACTTGGATGACATCGTTATATACTCGGAGTCCCTAGAAGAACACTTGATGCACTTGAGGGCAGTGTTCAACAAACTGAGGGAATACAGTCTTTATGCAAAGAAGGAGAAATGCGAGTTCTGTCGCGACCAAATAACTTTCCTTGGTCACATCATCAGCCAAGGCAAAGTTATGATGGACAAGAAAAAGGTTCAGGCTGTTGCGGAGTGGCCTGTTCCGACCAAAGTAGCCGAGTTGCGGAGTTTCTTGGGATTGGCCAACTATTATCGCAGGTTCATCAAGGGCTACTCTAAAATAGTTAGTCCCTTGACGGATTTGTTAAAGAAGGATTCGAAGTGGGAATGGTCGTTTGCATGTCAAGATGCCTTCGACAGGTTGAAGGTAGCTACTACTTCAGCCCCTGTTCTTAAGATACCTGTGTTCGATAAACCTTTTGAGGTGCAGGTTGATGCTTCGGATCGTGCTCTTGGAGGTGTGTTGGTGCAGGACAAACACCCCGTGGCATTTGAAAGTCGCAAGTTCAAAGATGCTGAGGTCCGTTACAGCACTCATGAGAAAGAAATGACGGCAGTGATCCATTGCCTTGATGCGTGGAGGCATTATCTGTTGGGAACCAAATTCGTAGTGGTTACTGACAATATTGCCAACACTTATTTCAAGACCCAGAAGAAGCTAACTCCCAAACAGGCGAGATGGCAAGAGTTCTTGGGCGAGTTCGACTTTGATTGGGTGCATAGACCGGGAAAGCACAATGATGTGGCTGATGCCTTGAGTCGAAAGATGATAGAAGAGTTTGTGGCCTCATTGACTGTTGTGGAGTCGGATTTCCTAGACCGAATCCGCGAGTCGTCCCAACTTGACTCGGCGTATCAAAAGATCATTGATGATGTGAAAGCTGGCCTAATACGGAAGTATTGGATCGAGGATGGTTTGCTGTACGCAAAAGGGGGAAGAGCGTACGTGCCGAGCGGCCCGTTGCGGAGGCAGCTCATGAGGGAAACCCATGACCCTCAATGGGCTGGTCACCCGGGCATAGACCGAATGCTGGCATTGCTGTCCCGACGGTATTACTGGCCAAAGATGGAATACGATGTTGAAGCCTATGTCAAGACTTGTCTCGTATGCCAATTGGACAAGCTTGAGAGGAAGAAAGAAGCTGGGCTGCTGCAGCCGCTGCCCATTCCCGACAGGCCATGGCAGTCGGTCTCCATGGACTTTATCTTGGGATTTCCTAAAGTGAATGGTATGGCTTCAATACTTGTTGTTGTTGATAGACTCTCAAAGTATGCTGTTTTTATCGCGGCTCCTCATAATTGTCCCGCCGAGATTGCTGCTAACTTGTTTTTCAAACATGTGGTTAAGTATTTTGGTGTTCCTGAAGATATCATAAGTGACAGGGATACCCGGTTCACCGGAAGATTCTGGACTTCGCTATTTAACATGCTGGGTACGGATTTGAAATTCTCGACGGCTGCCCATCCCCAAACTGATGGTCAGACGGAGAGGATGAATCAGTTGTTGGAGGAGTACCTGAGGCATTATGTTTCGGCAAGTCAGAAGAATTGGGTGGATTTACTTGATGTGGCACAGTTCTCATACAATTTACAGAAATCCTCGGCAACGGGAATGAGTCCGTTCGAGTTAGTGCACGGACAACAGCCTCTAGCACCTCATGAAGTGGCGGTGCAAAGGATCGGAGGTAAATGCCCTGCAGCTTACCGGTTCGCGAGGGAAAAGCAAGAGCTGTTAGATGAAGCAAAAGATAGTCTAATCAAGGCTCAACGCAGAATGAAGAAGTATGCGGACAAGAGTCGAAGAGATGTTGATTTCCAGGTTGGAGATCAAGTGTTGTTGAAACTGACTCCCCAAATTTGGAAGAAGATCAGTGCTAAGACTGCTCATCGTGGGCTGATACCGAAGTATGATGGTCCCTTTGAAGTCATCAGCAAAGTGGGCAAGGTTGCTTATCGGTTGAAGCTGCCGGATCGACTAAAAATTCATCCGACATTTCATGTGAGTTTTCTTAAGAAATTTCATCCAGATTTACTTGATGAGTCACGCAGGCAGGTAACGAGAGCGCCTCCTGTTATTCGGCAAGAGTATGGGAAGAAATTGCTGAAAATTCTAGACCACCGGACCATGGGACAAAGCAAGAAGAACAGGCGTACGGTTTTCTTGGTGCAATGGGAAGGTGAATCTGAAGCGGATGCTACGTGGGAAAAAGCTGTGAACATGTGGCAGTTCGAGGACCAGATTGGTTCGTATTTTGCTGAAAGGGAAGCTAACCCACCGACGAGGACGTCGGCTTCTTCTGGTGGGGGTGGTTTGTTAGCCCCTTGAAGCGTGACTCGGCTCAGCACTGCATGTGTTGCGTGCTGGGACGAGTGGAGCATCGATCGGAGCGGTGTTCCGAATGTGACTCGGTGAATTCGACGGAAGAGCTGGGTTGCGGGCGTGCGGGCAGGCAGTGCCGTGCGTCCCGTGCAGACGTGCACAAGATGACTCGTGCGCGAGCAGGTTGTCGCGTGCGACTCGTGCGATCCGTAGGCGGAA
>CM047871.1:19363596-19432708 GCA_026212405.1 Petrea volubilis | reverse complement strand
ATAATATAATATATATCTCCTATCTAGATACACGCACATAAATATATATCTATTGTTATATATAGCGGCCACATCTATATATATATCCTTATTATACATATATAATATATCTATATATGTATAGGTTTATGATATATATATTATATCCAATATATATTTATATATTAATAATACTTTCTACTCTATTCAAATTCTTTGAAAATAGATCCCCACTTAATTCATATTGATAATGATAAGAATCTCTATTCTTATGTTAATCATAAATTAACTAAATATCTATTTAATTGATTGAATCAATTAATTCTTAATTAATTGATTCTTCCATCAATTTCACTAAATAGTTTTATCCACCAAATCATTTAATGGGCTCGGGCCTTAGAAAAAATCCAATTAAGTTAACTCTTTAATTTTATTTAATTAAATTAATTAATTAATTTGAGCCCATCAATTAACTTAATATATTATGTTAATTAATTAATATCTAATTAATTAATACATTGGGCTCTCAAGCACAATTAAATTAACTTTTAATTTAATTGAATCAATGATTTAACTAATTGATTCAATTAAAATCCATTAATTAATTTAATCAATCGAATATATATTCCCTCTCAATCGATTAAATCAACACTTTGATTCAATCCAATTAAGTGTTTCATATACGTTTAGGAGTTTATCCATTAATTTGTGTGTAACCCCTTAGGTTCACCAATCGATTAGAAATGGCTCGCAACTCATTGCGATATTTTAGATGATAAATTCATCAATCGATTAATTAAACTCATTTAACTAATCACTTATGAATTAGAAACCATTTTAATTCATAGTACCCATCTATCGCGGTCGATGTCCAACAACAAGCCCATGATGCCTAGTCAATAGGTGAAGTGTAATGCGTGAACTTGTCTGCTTAGGATTACCGTGCAAATATATTCCTTCCATTATCTAATCTCCCGATTGAGGTATAGGATATGGGATTTATCAGAAATCCTTTTAACATCTATTTTATGGTTCTATTCATCATTAGTATTTCGACAATCGATCCAGAAAAATTCATTTCTAATCATGTCTCTACCGTGACCATAGATTTCGTAGACTAGTTTAAAATAGAACACATAAGAGATTCCTCACTCTACAAGGTGAGCAAATTGATTTTTTATTGACTCTCACAAACTTTCATACATAGGAGATCTATACCTAATATAGGCCCCATAAGACCTGCCACGGATCAGTGCCTATATCAAAGTACAAATTCACATGTACAAGATTACTATGGAACTTCAAGTCTAAGGACTAATTAATGCAAACCATAAGTCGAGAAAAATTCCTAATTTGATATGCAACTAGTGCTTCCATTTAAGTGTTTCTCGGCGGATCCTCAGTGAACTCATTCTCCAATGAGCACCTACTTATGCATATAACTGTTCTCTACATTCATATCTATGAAACAAGACATCCTCTCATTTTGAGATGTCATACGTACAAGTCTTAATCAAGTCATGTTAATGCCCCTGATATTTGTTAACTCTTCAACTTGAAGTGATTTAGATCACGCCTTAAAACTTATTCAAGGCTTCATCTTTATGTAATCTAAGAGCTTCAACATATGTGTATAACTTACCCGTTATAATGAAGGTGGCCAAAAAAATATAACTTTTATTTCTATTCTTAATCAAAAAAACTATAGTTTCAAAGAATATTTAAAAATATCGTCAATCTCATTGACTTGCCGGACACTACTCTTAACAGTTCTAAAATATTTTGGCGACATCGTCATCCGTAAAGTAAGAAAGCATATAACAATCAATTTATGTAACATCTAATTATATTATTTTTCGACAGATATATTATTTTTCGAAGACAAAAAGGTCACTTGATCAATATATTTTTCCTGGGGTGCCTTAACAGGACAAAACGAGGAAAACGTGCTGTGACGGTGAAAGTCCGAAAGGTCTGAATTCATAAACAATATTTTGGAAGACATCTAATTATATGAACCCCAAAAAACAAAGGCTAAATAATAAAAGAAATCTCTCTTCATATGAACCACACAATTAGAAATATAAAAGCTACATATTAATGTACATGGCTTATTCCACAGACACACAGAAATACACACACAAGCCAGAAGCATACATAGAACAAAAGCTTCCTAAGACTATTTACTGATCATCCATCTCTTCATCATCATCACAATCTCTTCAATTTTCATCCTCTTTACGGCTTGCGCAGCATCGGTACTCCGCGGCCCATCGGTATCTGAATCAGTATATCCGACTTCTCTCCAGTAGCAGCATTGACAAGCCCTCCGTTCATCTCGACCCGATACATTAATCCTTTTCCCATTTGGTGACAGTATCTATGTACACGGTTGAATTCTCATCGATCTCCTCTCTCACGAGCATTTTCGATAACTCAGTCACCACGTCTTCTCCAGCATTCTCCTATAGGTCTCGCACCATAGACCTGTACAAGGACCAAAACGAGCATGATCAGATTCGGATTAATTCAATAGGAATGCAGACAATGTACGTACTCCATTGGGTACGCTTTGATACATACCGATCATAAACTTTCGGCCAAATAACATATAGTGCTTCTTCAGTGACACCCAAGGCGATACCTCTCTCAGCCAAGCGACTTGCAACGTCTTTCAACTGGAGGACGGCACACTTCCTCAGTTGGTCGTGAGAAAGAGGATCAAACACCACTATTTCACGAGCTATTGAGCAACTCCGGCTTAAAGTGCTTTCTCACCTGTCCAAGAACAAAGAGGCTGCTTTATACATACCCGTGAACTGGCTGTGACTTAAAATTGGATTGTAGTCGAAGCTGCCAGTTGTTAAAATTTTGAAACGAACCACTTGGATACTGTCGAAGTTAGATACCAAGTGTTTCAATATTCCATGCTTAGCAAAACTAACTGGCTTGCCCAAACGCACTTTTAAATTTTTGCAAACAACCAGGAATTAAAGACCATCTGTGCAAGAGGTAAATGTAACGTTTTTTGCCTATTAACCTATAACAACACTCCTGCTTACTCTTGCATTACGAGCTCCCGGGCACTTTCCATTGTACACTTGCCCATTAATCCTCTTTAACAGGTACTCAGCTCCAAGGTTTGAGGTCATAATAATGACAGTATTGGTAAAGTGATTGTCCGACCTTGGCCAATCGGTCAGCCTCCATCGTCTAAACTTGCAAGAGTTATTAAACACAGAGGATGTGCTTCTCCACTTCATCGAAGAGAATCACACTGTAAGGCCGTCTCATCACGGCTTCTGTCAGTTGCCCCACCTTCCTCGTGTCCAACATACCTGGTCCATGCCATCAACATCAATAAGCAACCATCACAAAGTTGCGAATACAAATCTTGTGTAACTGTTACATTTTTCTGCTACAATCACTGATAATATAACACAAGATACGTAATATGGAAGAACAATTCTAGTGTGTTATCTGTTACATTAGCCTGCAAAAATGTTATCCCCGTTGTATTACAAATAATCTTGGGAGAAAATTATATAACTAAAACTTGAAAGTCATTATACTTACCCAGGTGGGCTCCAATCAACCGCCGCAACAGAGCTGTTGCTCCATGTATTCAGACATGTCAATTCTGACCATCAGATTGTCATCGTCAAAGAGTTGCTCCGCTAGAGCCTTGGCAAGCTCAGTCTTGACAACACCAGTGGGACCCAAGAAAAGGAACGAAACTGTCTGGCTGCTGGGGCTTCCAAGTCCTGCTCTTGATCTCAAACTGCTTCAGCAACAGCACTAACCGCTGATCTTGTCCCACAACCCGTTGGTGCAGTCTATCAGCAAGACCAATCAATCTCTCCTTTTCGTTTTGCCAAGCCTCGTGACAGGTATACCCTGTCCAACGGCTCACGACTTCTGCAATCTGATCAGGCCCACTGTTTCTGTAAGCATTGTATCCTCATTTCCACTTGCTCAAGATTGGCAATGGCTGATTCCACTTCTTGAATTGCTCCATATCTCAAGTCTGCAGCTCTGCAAGATCATAATCTCCTTTCAGCATCTTGTAAGGCATACGTGAGCTCATCTCTCTTTTGCTTGAGTCTCCTCAGCTCGTCTATCCTTTCCTTTTCTTTTCTATATCTCATCATTAGCGGTTGAATTTTTCTCTCTCAAATCATCAAGCTCCTCCTCACCTGAAACATGTTAATAGAGTCAAAGGTGTTGTCCAGCAAAATGCAATAGCCTACTTGCATCACCTTCCCCCTGTAACTATGTGTAATTACAAAATCTCCTATCTTGGTTTTGAAATTTATAAACACCCCCCTTCTGACCATCGAAGCATGAAGAGAACAGACACAGTTATCAAGAAAGCTTAATTAACATCATTCATATACAAAAAGCAACTTCAGAAGTTCATTAGAATTTGAATATAAGAACATCATTTACCCATGTGTAATCACCGACGAAAGGGGGTAGCTATATTGGCAGATATATGTTTTATATAATCTGGAAACCAAGAGAGGACTGTTTATAGATATGCACTATTTAAAGGGGAGGGTGCTCTAGCTAGTTCAGAAAAAGTACTTACTTCAACTAGGCGGGCTTTACTAGCTTTATCTTTCTCCTTCTCGAGTGCATGTAGCTCAACCTCCAACTGAATTCTCTTCCTCTCCAGATTATCAATTTCTTCAGGTTGACTATCAAGCTGAACTCTCACATTTGCACAAGCCTCGTCCACTAAATCAATTGCCTTGTCGGGAAGATGTCTCCCTGCATTCAAGTTGAAAGTATTATGCAATTCTGAGCTTTCACAGAAGATCCTGCCTATTAAATCTTTGAAACAAGCTCTTATAACTAGAACTACACAAATTAGCCAAGAAAAAAAAGCATTGATACCTGTAATATACCGAGCCGATAATTGCGCCGCAACCACAAGAGCCCTATCCTGAATTTTAACACCATGGTGCCCTCATACTTCTCTTTCAGACCCCTCAAAATACTTATAGTATCATAAACACTTGGCTCAGCAACATAAACCTGCTGAAACGTCTCTCAAACGCAGCATCTTTCTCCACATATTTTCTATATTCCTCGAGAGTCGTTGCACCAATGCACCTCAATTGACCCCTTGCAAGCATCGGCTTAAAGAGGTTAGCAGCATCCATTGATCCCTCGGTCCTTCCGCCCCAAGAACCAAATGAATCTCATCAATAAACAAGATCACTTTCCCTTCGGCCTCTTCGACTTCCTTCAAAACAGCCCTTCAATCTCTCCTCAAACTCTCCTCTATATTTCGCCCCTGCAATCAACGCTCCCATGTCCAATGCTATAAGCCTCACATCAGCAAGATTGCTCGGGACGTCACCATTAACAATCCTTTGAGCTAATCCCTCAACAACCGCGGTTTTTACCCACACCAGGCTCTCCTATGAGGACCGGGTTATTCTAGTCCTTCTAGAAAGAATCCTAACGACCCTTCGAATTTCTTCATCTCTACCAATCACAGGATCAAGCTTTCCTGCCTGCTCCACGAGATCACGACCATATCTTTTCAGGGCTGGAACGTGGTATCCCCAGACGCACTCTTCCACTTTTCTTCCTTCTTTACCCCTCAATTTCTGAACTTCTGCTTTCACTTTAGCTGGAGTCACCCCTGCTTCCTTCAACAAGTCCTGAATTTGAGAATCTTCAAGGAGGCTTATAGTCAGCAGATCAACTGCCAAATGGGTGTCTCCTCGGGATTTTTGCAAGGATTGTCCTCGACGGATTACCTTGATTAATGAAGTACTAGCGGGTATTTCATCAGGTGGAGGTGTCTGACAGGGGAGTTTCTTCATAGCTTGGTTGATAACTCTCTCTACTGAATTAGCAGCTTCATCACCACCGCCAGCATTAGCAACCGCTTGCCGGAAAATGCCACTCGGATCAGAAATCAAAACTGCAGCAAAATGAAGAGGGGTGAACTGGGCATGGCCAGCACCCATAGCCAGCTCGTGAGCCCGGCAAGGGCCTCATTAGTCTTGTGGGTGAATTTCTCAGGATTCATATCCTACGGAGTTCTGCAAAAAGACATAAAAACAATATAGTCAACCCCACTTGCCATGGAATAATTCTGTGACATTCTTTTGGAAAATCAAATATTGTTTAGCCACTACAATAATCAGACAAAATCTCCAGATTTCTAGATAAACATTGTCCAACTAAAAGAACCAAGAAACACAAAATATACCACCACCACCAACACCCACATCTATAGTGTAGATTTAACAAATAGCCGACGTCCAAAAAATGAAAAACAAAGTAGCTCAATAATACAGTATGCGTTTATCTAAAACTGAAAGTAAGTCCCAGAAATACTCATATGAAGATCATATTCAATATAACAAAAGCATGAATCTATATCCAACATACAAGAAGAGAAAACCAGGAACAGAAGAAAGGAAACTGTAACTCCAACACAAGATTAAAAACTCGAGCATTGTACCCAAACGAGCCATTTCGATTCTTTAGCACAAATTCACTCTTAAAAAAAAATAATTCTTGGACTATTTAACAATCTATCTACCATATTCTCACTCTGCCGTAACACTCAAAACAGTGTGCCGAACTACACATCACCAAAAACCCATCAACAGAAAGTCCGAATAAAGGACAATGGGCACACAAGATATCCGCGCAAGCATGAGTAAACACTAGAAGTAACAAAACAGAGCAAGAATGGTACCTTTACAGAGAGTTGAAGAAAAGCAGTAAGGAGACCTGATACGAGAGAACAATGTAAAGAGCGCCTACTGTAGATTTGATATCTAAACAAGCGAAATTCTAGAGAAAGAATGTTGATGATTTTGCTATACAGTTTTGTGTTCGTGTTTGAGTTTGGCGTAGAAATAGGAAGGATGTGTATCATCTTTGTTGAGAGAGACAGATGTCTGGAATTTTCGGCGGTTGGCCTAGAAACCACCAGATATGCCGTGCATTTACTACTTTTTACTTTTTTTTTCACTGTTTCATTTTTTGAAGTATCTTGTAGTGCACCGATATTTTGAAAATATCGCTTTTATTTTGTGTAATTATACGTTACTAGAAGTTATAAAGGCATGCGTAAAAAATAAAACTATAAATATTTATTAATTTCATTTTATGAGTATTAAAAAATCTGAACAATTAATCAATATTTTTAAATAATTGAAGTAATTAATAAGTTACATAACAAATATTATGCTGAAATTAAACTATTTAAATAATTAAAGAAATAATGCTACAAATTTAATAGACACTTGAATAATACTGCAAATTGGTTATTACACATAATAATATTATTACTACAAAAGATAAAGAAAAAATAATGTCATAATAAAATAATAAAGCATAAGGTGTGTTTTAAATTTCAATTATATATAAATCTAATCTAATATATATTCAAAATGGAGTCCACTTTATGTGTCTATCTCTTGCTAATGTAGACAATGAGGTGGACAAGTTGTTATTTTACTGTTTTGCCGTATAGGACCTTTTTCATATTTACATTTTCAATCTTTAATTCACATTAAAGTCTTTCTATAATTAAAATTTTCTAATTCCATTAATTTCAAGAATATTTGTATTTAACTCCTCAAATTACTCTTTATTACTTTTTTTTAACATAATTTATAATTATATCCATTGATTAAATTTTCTATTATTAACTCTTTATCAATTAGTGCAAATTTTTAGATTTTCTGTGTATATATGTATATTTAGATTTATCTTTTACCTTGACTACTTTTTCTTAGTCAACTCCTATTATTCCTATATGTATTATGATAGGACTGCCAATGGGTCGGATTTGGCAGAAAAATCCGAATTCGATAAGCCTATTTAGTATCCGAACCTGGCCAGAATCCTATAGAATTTACATTCATTTCAACTGAGTTCGAATCCGAGAAAAAAATCCAAAAATCGATAGAAAATTTGACCTGATTAATTGTTAAAAATTTTGAATATTTAAAATCAAATAAGCAATAAAAAAATTATTTCTTTTGTAAAAAATAAAATTTAAATAAGTATAAAATTATTTTATAATATGTATAAAAACTATACATTATTTTTGAAAACAAATTACTTTGAAAAATATAAAAAAGTGTATTATAAGTTATAATAGTTTGGATATTGCATTCCATTTAAAATTCTTCACTAACATGATATATATAAGGTTGCTAATATAATAAAAAGAATTATTAAAGTTCGGATTCGAATCTTTAACGGATCGAACTGCTTGATTCCAAATCCAACCTATTTATTTCGGATTACGAATATTTGCTTTCGGATCTAACTAATCGAATATGCTAAAATTCGGATCAAATTCAGATTAAAATCCTCTCCATTGACAGCCCTATTATGAAGTATCTAACTATATATGTATATATATATATAGAATGTTACATATATATATATATATGATGTTAGCCCAAATTTATATTAGTTATCACATAAGAATTTGGCCATATTTGTTAACCACATGCAGATATCCACTTTTATCCATATGTATGTTTCTATAATAATAATAATAATAATAATAATAATAATAATAATAATAATAAGTTGTGTATATGCCATAAATAAATTTATATAAATTGTCTATATAATCATCTATTTAAACCTGTTTGTATTGTCTAATATTCCGTGCATATATATATATGTATGTATGTATATGTATATTACATGGTCATCTAATAAGACTCAATTACATGAGCATATTTTGATTGATTATATATAAATATATAATTACATAAATCATGCATACAGATTTCGGTTAACTAAGCCAATCATTTCCTCAAAATCAATATCAATTACTTATATTATTCCTATAATTTCTTTTTCTTTAATTACTTTCTTAATTTTCATTAAAAACATTCTCTTTTCAGTCTATATATTTTAAAACTTTTTCCTTTCATAATACCTCACATAATCTTTCCCCACCCCTAAGCTTGATTTCTCATAGTTAAGCTTTTCTTTGATTTCAACGAAAGATTTAGTCAGAAGCATAAGATGATCTTTGATTGTAATACTTCAATTAACATTTTGAGAAATTATTAATGCTCGTAAAAGTTGATTTTTGAAAATTTTCATCTTTCTTTTTGTTGCAGAAAATATATTATATGATGCATTATCATATTATCCATTTCTCTTCTTGGTTTTTTTTTTAAGTTAAAGTTTATTATTTTTTCTTTTTGGTGTTAATATTATTTCATGATGAGAGTAGCTTACTGAAATTTGAAGGGGGTCTTAAATAGATTGAAGTGAGGATGAATTTACATGTATTAAGTAATTTTGAAGATCAACGGATAATTCTGTATCCATCTTTTCAATATGTAATTCCTAATATCAAATGCATTTAGTATCTATATCATTTAGATTATTATTTGGTTAACTCAATTATGTAGTTATGTAACAAGAGGTGCTTCTTTTATTACATCTTTTTATGTATCAAAATGTTTGACGTGAATAAATATATCTTATCGAACCATGAGAGTTGTTAAATAGAAGTTCTCTCTTCTTTTTTTTTTTTTGTTGATTAATCTTAGATAGATTGAAGTGATGATAAATTAACATGTATTAAGTAATAATTAATTGTTATTCTTTTCTGATATCTCCTAATGCACATTGCATATATATAGTCAATTACTTTCAAACCTGGAATTATCGTGTTTTTTTATCCAAATTGAAATATTTTGTTTATTTGTTTTTAATCCCAATATGTCCCGATAAATTATAATATATTTTTTAGCTTTAAACTTACATAATAATTGTAAGGCAAAAAAATAATTTAAATTAATTATGTAACATCCTAACCCAATTTTATTGTTCAAAACTATAATAAATTACATAAATTATTATGCAAAATTCTAAATGATTGGATCATACTTATAAGTACAATATCGTAAAGAAATTTCTAAAAGTGTATTTTTTTTCTTACTAAATATTTATGATTTTGTCCAACAATAGCTAACTCTTTAAAATATATATAAATATCCCTACAAGAAAATTAGTTTATTGTTACGAATTTTTTTGTTATAACTTTTAAAATATAGTAAAATATAGTAATTTACGATTAAATTTAGACTGTAGCAAATAATTAGATAATAAGATAGTTATTCACTATGAAAGTTAAATCGTAGTAAATGAACACGTAATAATATAGTTATTTACTACAAAATTAAGGTCGTAGCAAATGAATGTGGAAAAATCAATTATTTACTATCAAATTCAACCGTAGCAAGTAAAAATAATAATACAATAGTTATTTAATATGGCATTTCAATTGTAACAAATATAAAAAATAAGAAAACTTACATAATTTATCAAATTTCTTTTTTTTCCTCCAAATATTTGCTCAATTTTTAAACAAAGTCTTAACAACTTTGGGAGAAAAATAATTTCAATTATCTTTACTTACGAGAATATGCCACCCCATTTCAAAATATTTGAATTTCACATCAGATCACATGTGGAAAAAGATATGTTTTTTCTGAAGTTTATGATTGAATTGAAGTAATTATAGATTAACTGTATATTCTCAAATCTATTTAAATGATTAATATTTTTGACAAATATAAAATATTTAAATAATAAAGATATATCATTTCAAAATTTAGAGCCTTTTACTATTTTACATGTAACACTACCCCCGAAATATGATTTAGAGCACATTTACTTTGATACGTTTAGTGATAGTTAGAACTGCTTATTTGGGCAAGGAATTAAATAGTAATGATGAAATTATTGAATATTTTTTTATTTTTCAGCGAAAATTTAGATGAATTCCACCGAAAAATAAAATATATTAGTTTTTATATTTTTGGCGGAATTTCCAGATAAAAATCCAAAAAAATAAATAAATCTTTATTTTCTTGTGAAACTTCTTCTGGAAAACAAAAATTATTATTTTTTAATTTTTGATAAAAATTCCGCAGGAAATTCAGGTGAAATTTGAAGTATAGAAAAAGCTTTTTGGAAAGAAAAAAATGTTAAATAAATGGACAAAATTTGGCGAATATTCCCTAAAAATTTGGTTAAAAAATATTAAAATTAACTTAACTTATTAATGTGCCATTACTATAATATATATATATATATATAGACATATATAGTAAAATATGACAACCCTAAAATAACTTTTGTTATAATCATCACGTATAAGCATATATCTAGATTAATCAACATATACTGTAATTAAAATTGCAAAAATGCCCAATTCGCATAATGGAATTGGAGGAATCATTTTCAATAGAATCTATTCAATTTGTCAATTATACTAAATTAAAATAAATAATTTAATAATTTAACCTTAGATTTAATGAAACTAAGGATAAGTAATATCAAGTAAATTAATAAATTTATAATTTTTCAGAAACATATAATTAGTAAAGAAAAATGTGAATAAAGCTTACAATGGTACAAAGGTAAGACTCCTCATTGCTTAAGTTGGAGGGTGTGGGTTCGACTTCTAGCTCACGAAAAAAAAGGCTCTAAGCTACCTCGTGCGCATGCGTGTGCCCTACCATAAAGAATTCGAGTTTGATGGTTCGATTCTTGATTAGCACAGCGAATTATATTAAAAACGAACATAAAATAGTTATTTTGATTGATTAATTTAATTTAAATAATAATTTTGTACAAAACAAGGTGGCTTGTTTCGATTTTATTGGCTACGAAAATCATATCGTAGCAAAAACAGATAAGTTCGTAGTAAAGCTATTTACTACGGTCCATGTCCGTAGTAAAAGTATTTGTTATAGTTGTATTAACTACTATAGTAAATACGTAGTAAATTCGTAGCAAAAAGCTTTTTACTACGAATTTTGGTCTTTTGCTACAATTTTCTTACCATACTAAAAAGCTATTTTTCTTGTAGTGTATATATTTTTCCAAATCATATCAAATTAGATTAAAAACATGATATTAGTATATTTATTATATAAAATAAAATTAATTTCCAGTGCCACGCACTGGTAAATATTAGCATATATAAAGGAAAACATTATGGTGTCCCTATTTTGGTATTTTGCTTTTGTGGTATTGATTTGAATAAGTTAGTTTTAATTTATTCATTTTGACAAAATAAGATATTTTCATATATAGTCTCATTTAAATTTCACAAATTACAATTTCTTAATTATTGCTTTTAGTATTTCAATTTTTTTCTTTCTCTCTCTATCTAATATTAATTAATTCAATTTTATATAAAAGGATGCTCCATTTTAAATATCTCATTTGATATATTTGTGAAAATATTCTTCTTAACTTATTTATTATATCAATGTCAAACAAATTTTACAAATAATTTTTATCTCATTTTTTTTGATAAATTTAACATGTAATATTTCAAAAATCTTGAGACTATCCATCATGTGTACGCCCATATAAACAGCCTCAATATGCTCTATTTTTTCACGTACAAAAATTATCATAATTTGGATTTTAATTTGTTTGCATATATGGTTAGTAATAGTAATCTAAAAGAATTCAATATTTATTCAAAATCTATATTAAGACAAGTTATATTTTTAGTAAAATTAAAGGACAAAATTAATTTATATTTACAACATCTTATTTCTAATATTTATCATTCTCTTTAGTATTGAAATATTGTATTTACCTATCATTTATTTTTACATAATGTTTTTATAAAAAAGAAATTGAAATGACAAATCATAGTGTCCTAATTACAATATATGTAGTAGTTTTGGATTCTAATTTTTGTATGTATATGTAACGATATTTGCAAAAGCGTTGATATATAATTATTTCTAGATACAATTCAAAAAATAAATGACAAAATCATAGTATCCTATTCACAATATTTATAGTAGTTTTTAATTCGATTTTGTGTAAGTTTATGGTTATTCATAATTATTTAAAAGAATCTAAAAATTATAATCTAAAACAAGATAGTTTATATAATAGCTCAAATTTATTATCATGTCATATTTAGAAATTTTATCATTCACTTTAAATCGTTATAATTATTCATCACTTATTTTTACATAATATTTTTTTAAATATATCCTCATGCTCTAATTACATCAAAATTGACAAGAAAATTAAACATATCCTATTATTATTGGTTGAATTTTTAATATATTTATTTATCAATTAGTTTGTGAATGAAATTTTAAGTTCAACCAAAAAATGATCAATTCTTAAGATCGTTATCTAATAAATCTTAATTTAGCAAGTGATTTTATTTTGATAAGTAGTTAATTGACATGATTGTAGGTATTATATACATTTTCACATGTGTCTAACTCTTTTTGAACAGACACAGATAGTATTATTTACAATGTCTTATTTATATTGCTTATCCATCACTTTAGTTTTTAACTGCTTAAATTATCTATCACTTATTTCTACATAACTTTTAAAAATATATATATATATATTTTTTTTCAAAAAAATTAAATGATAATTCACAGTGTCCCATTTACGATATTTTTAAAAATTTTAAATTTTAACTTTTGTAAATGGATGGTACAATATGGATAATAACTTTTAATACATGATTACTTTCAACATAAAATTTTAAAAATTAAATGAGAAAACACATTATTTACAATATTTATAGTATTTTTTAGATTTTTTTTTGTCTAAGTATATGAATATTTATAATCATTCAAAAGGATCTAAAATTTATCCAAAATAAAAATATGACATGTTATATTTTAATTTAAATTAACTAATAAACTATTTTTTTTTACTAATAGTGTCCTATGAATTAAAATAATATGAATTATCAGAAGTCTTGAATATTTGATAAATGAATTAAATGTGTATTCTAAATATGATATTTGTTATGATTGGATACATTTTCTCAAGCATGAACACTGACAATCAACTTTTCAGGCAGCTATCTCTAGTGGAGTGAAATTGGATAATAAGAAGCACGAATAAATAGAATATGGGATGTCATTCATTATATCAAGTGGTGATATATTGTTGTTGGATATGATTCTGTTTGATGAACAAATAAGATTATATGGATAAATCTCCATCAATTTATTTTCATGGTTTGTATTCTTTTATGTTTACTTTAATGTCAATAAATACACCTTTTTGAATTAATTCTCACTACTAGAAAAAAGGCTTTTAGCCACGGATTTTAGCCACGGATTTGGAAAAAAATCCGTGGCCAAGGATATCAGCGACGGATTAGCCACGGATTTTTTCCGTGGCTAAAAGTGGCGTGGCTAACCAGGGCCACGGCTTGTTAGCCACGGCTATTAGCCACGGGCGAACCGTGGCCAACGCTGGCCACCCAAACATTGCACGGGGCCTGGCCGTGGCACTTAGGCACGGTCAAGCCGTGGCCAAGCCGTGGTACTTAGCCACGGTCAAGCCGTGGCCCTTCGCCACGGCACTTAGGCACGGTCAAGCCGTGGCCCTTAGCCACGGCACTTAGCCACGGTCAAGTCGTGGCCAAGCCGTGGCACTTAGCCATGGTCTAGCTGTGGCCACGCCGTGGCCCTTAGCCACGGTCAAGCGGTGGCAAAGCCATGGCCCTTAGCCACGGCTCTGCGGTGGCTAATCCATGGCTTTACCTTGGTTGGAGGAAAAAGAGGGAGGGGAAAAAAAAAAGCCAAGTGTTGCATTTATATGTTATACTTAGCCACGGAAGCCGTGGCTAAATTAGTGTAATTAATTTGAAATGTTAGGAATAACGCAATTTAAAAACGTATCAACCGCGAATAAAAAAAATATCAAAGTGAAACACGAAAAAAATAAATAAATAAATATATGTTAGCCACGGCCAGGCCGTGGCTAATCCGTGGCCAAGTGAAGCCACCGATCTATGTTAGCCACGGCCTGGCCACGGATTAGCCACGGCCAGGCCGTGGCTAACATATATTTATTTATTTATTTATTCGTGTTTCACATTGATATTTTTTTATCCGCGGTTGATACATTTTTAATTTGCGTTATTTCTAACATTTCAAATTAATTACACTAACATAATATTATAATATAATTAGAGCCATCATTTGTAAATCGAAAAAGTATATATACATATATATTATATATATATATATAACAGAATAATCAACATAAACGATAACATATATCGATCGCATCCGTGCTTATAAGTAATCTTCTATATATTTAGTTATGATATTTTATTTGAATAATAATCAAAATTGAAATAAAACATTTATTGTAAAAATAGAATTAAATACAGATTATTAAAATTTAATAAGATTTTTTTTTAAACAGGCGGCCGTGGCTAAGAGCCTGTTTTAAAAAAAAAATTCTTTAAATAATTCTATATCAATATAAACATATATATATAAATGTATATATATGTTGATAGGCTAATCCGTGCTTATAAATACTCTTCTATATATAATACTCTTCTATATATAGTAATATATATTATTGATTGTAATTACGAAACTTAAATTCAAATTAATGTATATCTTCGTCGATCGATTGAAATGATAAGAGCACATATATGTGTGTACATATATAGACATTGCTCATATATATATAACATAATAATGAATATTGTAAAAATAGATTTTATATATATATATATATATATTTAGTTATGATATTTTATTTGAATAATAATCAAAATTGAAATAAAACATTTATTGTAAAAATAGAATTAAATACAGATTATTAAAATTTAATAATAATTTTTTTTTAAAAAAAAAGGCCCTTAGCCACGGTTTACCCGTGGCTAGACCGTGGCTATTAGCCACAGATGGACCGTGGCTAATAGCCACGGCTTGGCCGTGGCTAAGAGCCTGTTTTAAAAAAAAATTCTTTAATTTACGTTGGAATTTACGATCAAAATATATAAATTTATATTTTACGTTTAAAATATATTAAATATATATAATATCTACGTTTAAAATATATAAATATATAAAATATATGAATATTTTTAAATAATTCTATATAAATATAAACATATATATATATAAATATATATATATGTTGATAGGCTAATCCGTGCTTATAAATACTCTTCTATATATAATACTCTTCTATATATAGTAATATATATTATTGATTGTAATTACGAAACTTAAATTCAAATTAATGTATATCTTCGTCGAACGATTGAAATGATAAGAGCACATATATGTGTGTACATATATAGACATTGCTCATATATATATATATATATATATATAACACAATAATGAATATTGTAAAAATAGATTTCATATATATATATTTAGTTATGATATTTTATTTGAATAATAATCAAAATTGAAATAAAACATTTATTGTAAAAATAGAATTAAATACAGATTATTAAAATTTAATAATAATTTTTTTTTTAAAAAAAAGGCCCTTAGCCACGGGTACGGACAGGCCACGGAACACCCGTGGCTCATTTAGCCATGGCTCAGCCGTGGCTAGCCCGTGGCTATATATTGGCGGCAAAAGCCGCGCCAAAGTTAGCCACGGACTTTGGCCACGGCTTAGCTGTGTCTAAATTAGCCATGGGTATTCCGTGGCTAATCCGTGGCTAAAACTGAAAAAAAAAATTTCCCCCTAATCCGTGGCTAATAGCCACGGCCTAGCCACGGATTTTTTCCGTGGCTAAAATCAGTGGCTATTTGCTCTTTTTCTAGTAGTGTCTCTTTCACAATTTTGTAACATCTATGTTGTTGTTCTTTTCTATTTGTTATAATAAAATGAAGTCAATATTCATTTATACGACAAATTATTCTTATAATGCACAAAAAATTTGTCTGTGACGTGATTATAAACCTTTCTTCTATAATTATTTTATGAAATTTTTGATTGTTGTATCTTGAATAGATAATTCTTGTTGTTATTATTTCTATTTTTAAAAGTTTGAGTATGAAGTTGTTAGCATACCTCTAGAGATTGAGTATCCTTGTTCCTAAAAGTTAATACATAGCAATATCGTCTCAACGATACTACTTTATTTTTATGTAGTCATATATAAATTATTTAAAAAACTACAATATTTATGATGTAAAAAGGCATTCCTCCTACCTTATTACAAATGCGGTTAAAGTTAATAATAAGTCTTATATCTTAAAAAAAATTCTACAAAATCTATTCTCAAAATGTGATTTAAAACTACAAGAGAGTATGTATTGTGATAAATTTCTTTCAGAACACTTTGGTAAAAACGAAGCTATAAACTATTATTTGCTATTTATTTTCATAGTTTATATTCTTTTATATTTACTTTAATGTCCATAAATACACCTTTCAATTAAAACTTTTTCACAATTTTGTTACATATATATCATTGTCATTTTATATTTCCTATAATTAATGAAGCCGATATCCATTTGTGCCACACTTTATTCTAATAATGAAGAAAAAATCTGTCCGTGCAAAGCATGAGTCAATTAAATTGTGTTTTTAATGCATTAAATTCTTATGTTTTTATTGTTGCAATGATTAAGTTGTATTCAATATATGTATATTTGCTAATCATTTTGCATATGTTATATTTGTACAAGATTGATATATCTTAAATTAAATATAAAATTTTTTAAATTTTCAATTATCATCCTGTGCAACGCACGGGTTAAAAAACTAGTATATGTATACAAACTGAACTAATCAAATATATATGCATACATGTGTATAGAAAGTAAGTAAAATATAAATATGTGTACACATATTCATATAAATTTATAAAAAATTAGTTAAACTAAACTTTTACAAACTATAAAGTAACTACAAATAAATATATTATTAAATTTCCTCGAAAAAAATATATGATTAAATTAACTAATTATAAAAAAACAACTAAACTACAGACAAAAGAAATTAAACCAGCCATTTACACTTTACACCCTAAAAACACCATAAATAGTCACTTCAAAACTTTAGAAAAAAGAAATAGCAAATTGCACCATAGAAAATCTTTACTTGTGCCATCAATGCACCTTCACCATTTTTAGGCCAAAAAATCCATTGGAATTGACTTCTTGTAAAGGCAAAATTGTCAACTCGAAAAATAAAATATATTTTTTGCTCTTAACTTCAGAATCTAACATGAAAAAGAGTAATAGAGACCAAATCTTCCCAATATATTAGAAATATGAATTTTGTCTATTGAAGTTTGTTCTTTTATAGTAACATGACAATTGTTAAACTAAATTACTATTTTCAAGAACAAATATTTGGAGTTAAAATACAAATGGAAAAAGTTCTTTACTAAAAAAAAAATAGGTGAAATTAGTTAAAGAAAAAAAAGGAGCATAATCAGTAGCAAATGAAGCAATATATTTTAATTTCATATTAATGGTCTCAAAAAAATTCATCATTTGGCATTTTAATATAGATTAACACAACTATTATTGATTACTATGTCGAAACAACACTCTTCAAAAGAGATATTTAATACCATGAATTGCAAATACAATTTCTTCTTGTCATAACAAGGAGTCTAACAGTTATGTTTAGTAAATAAAGAACATTGGGGGTACTTGTCTCAATTGTCATACCATTGCTCCAATTGCACTTGAATTTTTGGATTTATTTTTGAAATTTCCTCATATTTTACTTGAAAAATGAAGAGTTTTAGTTGCAAAAAACCCTAGTCTTGCTTTGGAGATTGTTACTCTATTTTTTCATTTGGTGAAAATGTAAAATACTTCAAATAAATTTTGCAAATCATATCCATGATTTTGGAGGGAAATTAGTGTTTTTTTAGGCTGACATTTTTGCCCTTACAAGAAGCCAACTCCAATAGACTTTTTGGCCTGAAAATTGTAAGGGTGCATAGATGACAAAACTAAAAGTTTTCTAGGGTGCAATTTGCTATTTTTATTTTCGGAGGGTGCAACATAGCTATTTAAAATATTTTTAGGATGCAAAGTGTAAATTGCCCTAAATTAAAATAACTAGAAACTAAACTAATTTAATAATTACAGTAACTAAACAATTGAAAGTCAAGAAACAATTGACCTAATCCACAAAAAAATTGAAGAATATAAAGAATAAATTAAAACAAGACAACAAAGGGAACTCCAAGTCCATTCTAGCGTGTTACCAGAAAAATCCAAATGCAAAAAGGGAAATTGACTAAAGATGACATTATAGAATCATATATTGAAGAAACAAAAAAATTAATAAAAAAAATCTTGGCTTATAGATAAAATCAGACGTGTAGATGGCCTTATCTTCCAAAGAAGAAGATACCCAATATTATGTTGGAGAATACTTCTTCTTCCTTATATGGATTTTGAGATTCTCCAGCATAATATGTAATCTTTGCAAGTTTTATCTTCGAATGTGATGGTTTCAGTTGTGAAATAGACTTGGGATAACCATGATTTATAAACAATTGAGAAATTCAAAAAACACAATTTTCTTTTTAACTTCAATGGAATTGATGTGAAATATTAGAGTAAAAAACAATAAATTACTTTTACTTTTCTTTGAACTTTTATTTATGTGAAAAAATTGAACTTTTTTCAAAATAATATAAACCCCAAAAGGATAAGTTTATAATCTTACCACTCAGTAAAAAGAAAAAGAAAAATGTGATATTTGTGAAAAATGTAACTTTTAACTAATATAAACTATACTATTTATACTATATTATAATGGCAGAGACTTCTTTAGTAACTATTTCTCTTATATTTTTTGGACTCTCATTCTTTTTATTTACGTTCAACCTCCTATTTCTCTCTTTCCCCCAATTCCCTCCACCATACGTTCATTTTCTTTTACTTTTTCAATCTCTTTCCTATCTCTCCACTCTCTTCTCTCTAATGTTATACTGTTAATCAATTTTCAACTATCTTATATAATTATTTTCGATCAAATATTATTATGTTATTTCCATACTTTCAGTTTTTGTGTATCTTAAATTTAATAAATATTTAAGAAATTATTCATATAAAAATGATAAATAATTATAATTTAATAATTAAACTTTAGATATATAAAAAAAATACCTGATTTTTGCTCACGCATCAAGTATTCCCACATGACTAGTATAAATTAATTAGTGAAGGGGGTACACGACAGTCAACGGTGCCACATACGAGCTCCAACCAACTTGGATTGTTCAATTTATATTAAATATGGACTAAATACAATGCCCGTTCATTTTTTGTATTTTAAGCCATTTATGAATCTTATATTACCAAAAATGTTATATGACTACAAGAAAAAAAATACTGAAAATAGAAAAAAAAAAATTACTAATGTACAAAGTAATAAGAATTTTATTTTTTTCTCAATGACAGTTTTTATGAGTTCAATATATAATAATAAATTCTATACTCAGCAGAAGTAAGCACCTTCTTTACTAATGTTTCAATTCATCTCAGATTTAGTGTTATTTGTACAAAACATAACTTTTTGATATATTTTGTTCAACATAAATCTATTAGAAAGTGATTTTTCATTTATTTTTTCTATAATTTTTTATTAATAGAATATTACATCACAAGTTCGTTATACCACCTTTTATATGTGATCAAATATATACGTTGCAGTTTTTTGTTAATTAGTCGAGGGTGTGTTTTCTTGTAGTTATTTAATTATGATTTATATTACAAAGATATATATATATACACATATATCTAAGATGGCAACAAAATTTGTCTAGTAAAATCATAATAGTTGTTTTTCTTATTAGTAGATTATCACTATACACGTGTCGTTAAATTTGATAATAACAATCTCATAAATCATACAATTGTCACTTATAATTACTAATATAAATTTCAAAATTATTTTTTGTGTGGTTATTATGAATTTGAGTATCAACCGTAGTATGTCAAATCAATCATAATTTTGTCAAAACTTGAATAATCTATCTAACCGCAATCATCTTGAAATTAAGTTACCACGACCAATAATTCAAAATTAAAAAAAGTATAGATAAACTTTATTACGTCATATATAATCTCCATCGCTAATACATCAAGCAAGATTTATCTCCAATAGATCACTAGTTTTCTTCACTTGCATCGTTTACATGATTACTTTTAAACTCATATGTGGTAAATGTTGTTGGTAAGACGGCTAGGCCTGAAGAAGAGTGAGTACATTGGCCTATACGTACAGCCAAGCAAGCAATTTTATTCCCTCCGCATTTTTTAACACAGTCCATGTAACAACTCCCTTTTGCTGAGACAATCAACACCATCAACATGATGATAACAACTTCCATGTTTGTACTTTTCATCCTAGCAAGTTTTATCTTTTAATGTGATGGTTTCAATTGTGAGATAGGCTTGTGATGACCATGATTTATATGCAATTGAAAATTTCAAAAAACGTGTTTACTTTTTAATGTTAATGTGATTGATGTGTAATATTAGAGTAAAAAACACTAAATTATTCTACTTTTCTTTGAACTTTTATGTTTGTGAAATGTAACTTTCCTCAAAATAATATAAACCCCAAAGCATAAGTTTGAAATCTTAACACGCAGCAAAAGAAAAAGAAAAAGAAAATTTTGATGTTTATGATGAGGTAACTTTTAACAAATATAAGCTATACTATTTATACTATTTTATAGAGATAGAGACCCCTTTAATAAATATTTTAGTCTATTATATTTTTTGGCCTGCCATTTTTTATTTTACGTTCTCTGTCCTGCTTCTCCTTTTCTCCATGTTCCCTCCAATACACGTTATTTTTCTTTTAGTTTTTCATTCCATTCGCTATCTTCTACTCTCTTCTCTCGCATGTTATATTGTTAATGTATTTTTAACTCTCTTGTTTAACAATTTTCAAGCAAATATTTTTACATTATTTTATTATTATTCAATTTTCACTTATCTTAAATTTAAAAAATACTTAAAAAATATTCATAAAAAAATTACTAAATATTTATATTTTTACTAATTAAAATTCAAATATATAATAAAAAAATTATATAACTTTTTTTTGCTCAAGCATCAAGCATTCTCGCATGACTAGTATAAATTAATTAGTGAAGGAGGTGCATGATAGTCCGCGGTGTCACAAACGAGTTCCAACCAACTTGAATTGTTCGATTTAAATTAAATATTGACTAAATTAAATGGCCATCCAATTTTTATATTTATGTCATTTTTTCTTCTTACCACAAAATTCAAAAGGAGAAAGAAAAAATGTAATATGACTACAAGAAAGAAAAAAGCAGTAAAAATAGAAATAAATATCACTAACTAATACACAAAGTAGTAAAAATTTTATTTTGTCACAATGACAGTTTTTATGAGTTTAGTGTATAATAATAAATTCTATACTCACTAGAAGTAAGCACATCCTTTTTTTTTAAAAAAAAAAACCGGCACGTGTCCGCCGGGAGGTTTTCGCAGGGACCCCCCCCCCCCCCCTTTTTATTAATAATCCGAAAAAATCAATTACATCGGAAAATTCAAGAAGAACAGAAAGAGCATAAAGAACTTAACTTTAACAAATACAAAACACAAACACTTAGTCAAGATCTAACTTTATATCTAAAATTTGGAAGCCCAAGAATATCAAGACGCACAAATCCACGTAGTTGTCCTCGAATGTGATCCGGTTCCAAAACCCTTGACGCCATCAAATCGCACGCCATATTTGCCAACAAATCTGCCGCTTGGTTGGCTTCTCGAAACACATGTGTAAATTTAACCTCCATATGCTGCGTTAGTGTCCAGATCTTGCAAAGGAGGTGCTGCAAATTCCACGAACACCCCTTCTTTTTTTTGATCAGGTTCATGACCACTTGGGCATCCAATTCCACCCAAATGTGAAGATATCCACGTGCTTTTGCAAGCCTTAACCCTTCATACACAGCAAATAATTCTGCATATGTGTTCGTGCAATTATCAAGATAATTGTAATATGCAAATACAGCAGCCCCCGTGTGCAGCCTTGCGATGCCTCCTGCTCCGGCAACCCGCGTCCTGCTCCGCGAGGCTCCATCTGTATTTAATTTCAGCCACGGATATTCAGGTTTTTGCCACTTGACCATTTTAACTACTGTTTTCTGCTGCTGCTGTGCAGAAATATTAACCTGAAAAAATTTTGCAGCAGCCTCTTCACCATGCCACAAATTCTGTGTGAGCAGCCCTGCGTCTTTAAGCATAAGTAAGCACATCCTTTACTAATCAATCATCCCGGATTTAGGGTAATCTGTACAACATATAACTTTTTGATGTATTTCATTCATCATAAATCTATGAGTAAATGTTTTTTTTTTATTAATTTTTGACGTACTTTTGTTTTAATAGAACATTATGTCGCAAGTCCATCATAACAACCTTTTTATATGTGATGAAATCTATAAGTTACAATTTTTTTGTTAATTAGTCAAGGCGTTGCTTTTTTGTAATTATTTAAATTAACATTTATTTTATAAATAAATATATATATATATATATACCTATGATGGCAACAAAAATTGTTTAGTAAAATCATAATAGTAATATCTCTTATTAGTAGATTGTTACCATGCGTGTCTTGTTAAATTTGATATTAACAATCTCACAAATCATAGAATTATCACTCATAATTACTCATATAAATTTCAAAATTATTTTTTTGTGTGGGTTATTAGAAATTTGAGTACCAACCGTAACATGCCAAATCGATCATAATTTTGTCATAATTTGAATAGTTTGTCTAACCGCAATCAAAAATTGGGTTACCACGACCATAAATATTCTTTTATCAATTTCTTTTTAAAATTAATTAATTAGCAAGATAAAACTTTCTTTAAACACAATAATTTATTCCTTTTATTTTTTTGGATTAAAAATTGATCTTAAAATAAATGTAATATCAATTATTAATTCAAAAAATAAATATATTTCTTTTATTTTTTGAATTTTAAATTGATATTTAAATTCATTTATTTGAAATTATATAGTACAAATATATCAATTTGCCTTATGTTAGATAATAATGGTAGTTGGTAAAGTGGTAGTGGGTGTGATTGCACTCTTTTTCAACCCAAGTTCGAATCTTATGAGGCATATTTTTGCAAATAATTTTTCTACAAGTGAAATGACGGAAATACCCCTACTAAGATCACATGCCATGCACGTGGTACTATTCCGGCGACTTTTTTGACCGGAATTCGCTCCCAAATGGTAAAGTGAAAAAATCGTGTAGTTTGGATGGCAACCGGAGACAACAACAAAAAAAAAAAAAAAAGTTTAGGTGGCAAAGTGTAAAAAATGACATAGTTCGGATGGCAAAAAATCATTATCTTTATAAATAATTCAACCAACGTTGTCACACAATAGTAAATCTTTAGATGGTTTTATAAATATGATTTTTACCCGTGCTATGCACAACTTCTTATTAAAGATAATATTTCTTGTACTCCAAAATGAATATCTTGATTTTTATTTTCTATTGTAATTTATTTGTATAAATATAATGCATATTTCATTAAAAAAAAAAGAATCAATAATTAATTTTCTCATCAATTGTACCCTTCTTTTAAATAAAATCAATTGATTTTAGATATGACAAATTACTAATGAAATTCAACAATTAAACAACAAAAGATATCATTATTGAAAAAACTCATAAGTTTGATCCCGATATTTCAAATTGATACAATCATTAATTAACTTTTATAAAGTAACATATTTTGTAGAATTTTTTTTGAATTTTTTTTGTTGTTCTACAAATATATTAATTAAAATGAAAATTCAATCAATATATTGACATAATATTAAAATTACGGTTAACTATATGTACAATAAAGAAATTATATTTTATTCAAATTTTTGTTTATTATCAATCAAGTGAGGAAAAATATAATATTAATAAATTTGAAATACACAGTTTATTATTATAACAAATAACTGTATTCAATTAAATCTTATTATAGAATAGGGACTAATGAGCAAACATAATGAGAGGAAGATTAAAATTAAAAGATATATAAAAATGGGACAAAATGAACTATTGTAGTAAGTTGTTCATTATTAATATATTTTACACCTATATAACTTTATTAGGGGTGTTCAAAAAGATTGAAAAATCGAAAACTGAAATAATCGAACCGAACCGTGTAGCACTTGGTTAGGTTTTCGGTTTTTGTTTTTTGAAAAAATCGGTTTTCGGTTCGGTTTGGTTTGGTTTTTAACCGGTTAAAAACCGAAAACCAAAGTCCCTCCCTTTTTTTCATATATTTCCCAGCTATTGTTCTTTTTACCATAACACTTTTATTACTTATTGTTAAGAGGACACGACTTAAGAGAGAGAGGCACCGACCGACTTGGGAGACTTTTTCTCGGCTTCTTCTTCACCAATCATTTAGGAAATTTTTTTCCAATTTTCACCCAAATTCTACGAAACTCCAAGATTCACATGCATTCAGATCCAATTGTTACTTGATGCTGTTCAATCTTCCCACAGATTCGGGTACAACTCCTTGGTTCTTTGCTTTTTGGACGTGCGTGTCTTTTTGTGAGTTTGATGAGTTCTGCTTTTAGTGTGGATAACAATTGGAACATACAAGTAAAGCTAGAAAGTTTCCATGTCTGGACTAAATCAATGAAAAACTCCTCTAAGAGTTTTGAGACTTAACTCATCTGTTCTCCCTTTTGTAATGTTTTTCAATTTTCTTGTTTTGGTTTTTTTTCTCTTTTTTTTTTTTTTTGATCTTTTTCAAAAAAAAAATTAACTTTTTTCTCCATTCATCCGTTTTTTCAGTTTTTTCCAAAAATCGAACCAATTTTTATCGGTTTTAACCGAACCAAACCAAACCCTACCCTTTTCGGTTCAATTTTCGATTTACATTTTGGAAAACCGAAAATTTCAGTTAATCAAAATTTCGGTTCGGTTAAAACCGAATTAACACCCCTAAACTTTATACAGCACAAGATGAAAGAAAAGGAAAAAAAAAAAAGCAAATAACAAAAGGAAATTGTAATATTATTGGTACAAATCATGTCCATACTTTTAATATTAAATTGATCAATATATAAATTCAACACTCTTCGGTCCATACAAACATTTCTCCAAAAAATTCAAATTAATAGGTACATAAGTACTCACACATATGTCAATACAAATAAAAAAAAATAGAATGCAAGGGACCAACATAGCCCTTCAATTCTTTAAAAAGCTGAGAGAGAGAGAGAGAGAGAGAACACAAAATTTTGAGTTATATAGATTACTTAAAATATATTTGTCGAAACATGATTGTAGAAATCAAATATTGAAAACGGAATTTGGATGGCAAAAAATGTAAAAACAAAATAAAAAAACAAATTGTTATTTGAAGAATGACCACTTTTACTGAAAATATTTTTTAAAAAACAAAGACCTTGATGGAAAAAAACAATTAATGATGAAGTTGATCAACTTCAAAAGTGTACCAATCAAAATCCAACAAATCGCTTAATTTAAGTACAAAGTATAAAAAGAAAAATCGAATAAAATAAAAATTCAAGCAAATAAATAGAGAACTTGAGTAATAAACTAACGACAAAGAGGAAGTAATGACAACAGAAAAAGGTGGAAGGATAATATATCTATAAAAGCTTGAGAGATAAATAAAACACTTAAGTAGGGAATTGAATGAACCAAAGAAATTAAAGAATCTTAAGAAAAAAAAATATCAAAGAAACTTGAATATGAAGAATGAAAATTAAGTGCAAAATATGAAACGTGTAAAGACATGGATAAAAACAAAAATTAAATGATGAGAGAGCTATCAATTTAGAGAGAAAGAAAAAAAAATTAGCTAATAAATCAAACAGATCCCGTCGACGCAATTGAAAAACACATATATAATCTAAACAGAATAAAGAAAGTATAACAAAAAAATAACTTTAAAAACAAAAGTAAAAACAAAGAAAAAAAATACAGTAGCATTTATATTTTTTTAAAAATAAAAGATGATCACAAAAATTAAGTACCAATAAATAAATAAAAATAGTATAACAAAATAAAGCTAATCATAGAATATCATTGAGGATGAAAAGTGAAGAACTTATCAATAAATTTTGTGTTTGAATAAATCGGACTCAACTAATATTCATCAATGTTCATATAGGGGAGGGGATGTTTAATCCCCTCATCATGTTTCAAATTTATGGTTGGAATAAAAAATTTTCATTGTTGTGTCAAATAAAGAGGAAAAGGCCACTGGGCTCAGAGTCGAGTGGTGGAGGTTCGAATTTGGTACCAGTGATATCTTGAGTTCGAACTCTCTTGTCGTCTCCCCTTTTCCCTTTGAGTGAGTGTGTGCGTGTATGTGGGGATGTTTTCAAAGTGTGTGTGTGTGGGGGGGGGGGGGGGGGGGGGGGATGTTTTCTCGGTTGACATTTATAGGGTATCCCAAAATTATTGTATTAAAAAAATAAAAATAAAGAGGAAAAGATAAAATTAAAGAAAGAGATAAATGTGGAAAAGTGCATATTAAAGACGAGTTATTAAGTTAATAAAATTTGAATGATCTAGAGAATCGAGGAAATCAAGAAAGAAAATCCATAATTAAAATTAAACAACAATTAAAGTTGTTTTATCAATTAAAAAATCATATTTAATTTTAATGAATAAGGAAAGAAAAATCAACTATAGAATAAAATAATATCTCAAATTGACAAATAAATCAACCACCCAAATTTAAGGGGTTGTCAAACAATATTTATTGGAAAGTAATATTTTTTGTACAATTTTAGAGGAATATGCCATGACATATTTATTTTGTAGAATATTTTCTATTAAATTGGTCCGATTTACCATCTAATGAAAAATTTTTGTCGCGTTAGAGATATTTAGGCCGACACTTGTCAAAAAATTAGACAGACTATTATGTTATATATAATAGATATAGATTCTTAGTTGTTGATTTACACTTAAAAGGAAGGGAGAATTATGTCTACACTCTTTCAGTTGAGGTCTAATATCACATGACTCTATTTTATTTAATTAATTAGCATTACACCCCTCAACCTTGTTTCCTTGATTAATTGCTCCCTTTTGTTGGGCATTGTTAGGGATGGCAATTTCTAATACAACAAGACAAGCCAACACAAAAATATTGGATTAGAGCTGGGGGTTTATGGATTGAGTTGAAAATGGGTCGAACTTGAAAACAACTCAAAAAAAAAATGTGTTGGGTTGGGTTGGGTTAACTCGCGGATTACCCAAACTATCCGCATCTTTTTATGGGTTAATCGACAACCCAGCCCAACACAATTCAGCCCGATCTGAACCATATATATATTAAATAAAATATATTATATATATATAATTATAAATTATAACATTGTAAAAGCTATAAACTTGTGATTGACCATTAACAATATAACATAGAAAAACTTGTCACGAAAGAAATAGAGAATTTTAAATAATTAAAATATAACATGTTTTAGATTTTAAAGGATAAAAGATTAAACTTTTTGAACAAGTGAAAAGGCAATTTTAATACAAACTTACCCTCATATATGTAAGTTAAAATCATCTTTTTCCAAAAAACAAAAAAACGAAAAGCATATATTCTCTCTTTAATTGTTTTATCGCAATCCAAGAAGTTTTGTATTAATTTACCTCAATATTAAATGAATTCATTTTTTTTTTTATAACATTTCTTCAATATAGGCCTATAAATAACATTTACATAAATTAGAAAAAGGAAGTGAACCCAATAATATCTTATTTAAATTTCAAGCATGTAGGTTGTATGTTTCCCACCGTGCAAAATAAATGCACACAATATAGTTACAGAAATAAAAAAATAATGAGAAATCAAGTTTAAAAAATAAATTGTAGTTTCTTCTATCTTTTTACTAATTGAAATTTTAGTTAGTTTCTTCTATCTTTTTACTAATTGAAATTTTAATTTACTTCAAGTGAGAGGTTGGATTCATTCAAGTTCAACATACGAACTAAGAACCTATGATGCTTTCAATTTAAGCACATTAATTCCAAACTTAGCCAATTATTGATAGAATTCAATTTTTGTTTAAACATCATATCCTAAGACTTCAGAAGAATATGATGTTGTTTATTACTGCATGATCATATAAGATTTCTGATGTTTTGTAATTATTAAGGCTTCATAAAGAATTTATTAAGAAAATAATTTGCGGAATCAAAACTAAAAAATTACTTTAAGTAAAACGGGTTGGATTATGAGTTATCATGTCAACGGGTCAACATAATTTAAGTCAGGTCAACCCAAGTTGATATGAACACAATCAAGATGTGTTGGTATTGAGGTTTCATGAGTTTAACCGATCATGAATTGGTTTAGAATTGAAAGATTTTATGTTGTACCCTATCCTATCCTATCCCAACCCGAACCCACTCTCTACCCACCTGAATTGCCACCCCGACATTAATTTACCTTATTAACTATATATGTTACGTTTCATTCACTCCAAAAACTACCAAATATAACATTTACCTCCGACAACTAAATAGTTCGTTGACAATAGAGTTCGAACCTCACAGGCGAAGCCCAACAAATTTCAAGTCTGTCTCCTTAACCAATTGGACATATCAACTGTTAGCATTGATTGATTATTAATAAATTCAAGATGTAGTTTTCTTTTTCTTTTCAATTGGTTTTATCAAACTATGAGTATATCTATACATTACATATTATTATATAAAGAGGGAGCACCACTTAATAACTATTTTTGGTATCTCAATATTTTTGGTCTGTCATTTATCTTTTCCTTTTTTTCTTACTTTCTCTCTCCTCCTCTCTCATTTTTTACATTATTTTATTCTCTCTCTCTCTCTCTCTCTCTCTCTCTCTCTCTCTCTCTCTCTCTCTCTCTCTCTCTTCCCCCCCCCCCCTCCCCCTCTCTCTCCCTCATCTTTAATCCCAATCTTCGATAAATTTATTAATTCTTTATATTTTTTTCTTAGTTTTATCTTATTTTAAATTATTTTACTTTTCTCTTATCATTAATTTAATTAGTAAATATATTAAAAATGATATTTATATAAAAATAATAATAAATAGCTATGAATTTATACTGATCAAGCATGATTGTAATTATATTATATATTTTTTGTTTTATAATTATACTAGTTCATATTACTTGTCTATTGTGCCATATACTATTTTAATATCTAACCTTTACATGTTCTATAAAACCCGATTAACCAAAATAGTAAAAAAGTTATACCCCTAACCAAATAAATATATATATATATATATATCCTAAAATTGTTTTTAACTTGTATAAATGCAACTTAATTTCTTCAAAATTGTTGATTGTTTGCTTTCTGATAGAGGAACTGCAAATAAATTTGTTTGAAAGAATTACAACATATGAAAATATGTCAATAAATCTAGCAGAATGTTAATTTTTTATTTTTTTACAAAAGCAGTAAAAAAACTAACACTTCTATTTAATATTTCAAAAATAATGACTACATGCTTCTCATGCAATACTTTCCACCCAAACATAGATAACATTACCAAATTACACGAATTCCTAATTTATTGGACTGCAAATGAGGCCCTAAGATTATTTAGGGCATGGGATCAATTAGCCACGAATATGTGCCTTTTATTCTACTTTAATATTTGTTTATTTGTTTCTTCAATATGAAATAGTCTGATTTGTGATTTGGAATATAGTGTAATAATTTGATTTCTACTTCACTATTATCAACACTAAAGGAAAAAAGAAGTGGAGTTCATGGCAAAGTGCTATACATGTGTTCAATTACGAATGGGGAATGGTTATTAGCACTTCAAAAACTATTAATGATACTACACTTTCTCTTTCTTATTTAAGGGCCCATTTTGATAGGCTTAAAAAAAAGTTTTCCTCAAATGGTGCTTTTTATGGCGGAGGTTTTTGTTTTTTTTAAGTCAAGCAGTTTTGTGTTTGGATACAGTAAAAAGTGCTTTAAAGGTGCTTTTATTTGAAGCTACTCTGGGGTAGCTTTTAAAAAAAGTCCTTTTTAGCTTTTTTCTGGCTTCTACCTTTTTTAAAAAAAGTCTATCCAAACACAATCTTTTTTGTTTGAAGTATTTTTTTTCAAAAAATAAATATTTTTTCTCTGAAAAAAGCCCATCCAAACGGGCTCTAAGATTTGAGAAAAATGTCCATCCCTCTTAATATAAACGTACACATATTTTATCCCATTAACTATTTATGCTTCGTTCCATTCAGTCCACAAAATACTACGACAATTACATCCCACAATTAGATAGTTCGTCGACAGCAGGGTTCGAACCTGCGCGGGCAAAGCCCAACAGATTTCAAGTCTGTCTCCTTAACTACTCGGACATATCGACTACTTGTTTAAAATGATTTTTTAATAGATTCAAGAGTTGTTTTTATTTTCAATCGGTTTTATCAAACTATGAGCATATCTATACTATTATATAAAGCGAGAGCACCACTTAATAACTAATTTTAGTAACTTAATCTTTTTGTTCTCTCATTTATCTTTTTATTTTTATTTTTATTTTTTTGACTTTCTCTTTCCTCCTCTCCCATTTTTGACGTTAATTTACTCTCTCTCTCTCTCTCTCTCTCTCCCTCCCCCCCCCCCCCTTCGCTCTGTATCATCTTTTATCCCAGTCTTTGATAACTGTTATTGCTTCTTTATATTTTTTTCTTAGTTTTATCTTAGTTTAAATTATTTTATTTTTCTCTTAACATTAATTTAATTAATAAATGTATTACAAATGATATTTACATAAATTAATAATTAATATCTATAATTTTATACTAATCAAACATAATAACATAATTATTTTATATATTTTTTATTTTGCACACACATCGGATGTGCCCAAACTGTTAGTTCATATTCCTTGTTTATTGTGCTATATATTATTTTAACATCTGACTTTTATATCTTCTATAAAACACAATTAACCAAAATAGTAACAAAATTATACCCCTAATTAATTATATATATAATTTTGAAAATTGTTTTTAAGTTATACAAATACATTTTAATTTCTTCAAGATCGTTAATTGTTCGATTTCTGGTAGAGGAGCTGCAAATAAATTTGTTTGAAAGAGTTACAACATATGAAAATATGTCAATAAATCCAATAGAAAGTTAAGTTACAACATATGAAAAGATATCAATAAGTCTGTCTCGTTAACCACTCGGGCATATCGACTGCTTGTTTTGAATGATTTTTTAATAAATTCAAGATGTAGTTTGTTTTCTTTTGAATCGGTTTTATCAAACTACTATCTATACTATTATATAAAAAGGGAGCACCACTTAATAACTAATTTTGGTATCTTAATCTTTTTGTTCTCTCATTTATCTTTATTTTTTTGTGATTCTCTCTCCTCCTCTTTCATGTTTGATGTTATTTTATTCTTCCTCTCTCTCTCTCTCTCTCTCTCTCTCTCTCCCCCCACCCCCACCCCCCTCTTTTTCATCTTTTATCCCACTCTTCAATAACTTTTGTTAATTCTTTATATTTTTTTCTTAGTTTTATCTTATTTTAAATTATTTTATTTTTCGCTTATCATTAATTTAATTAATAAACATATTAAAAATGATATTTAGATAAAAATAATAATTAATATCTACAATTTTAAAATAATCAAAATAATAATGTAATTATATTATTTTTTTATTTTGCACATACATCAGGTGTGCCAAAACTGCTAGTTCATATTACTTGTTTATTGTGCTATATATTATTTTAATATCTAACTTTACATGTTCTATAAAACCCAATTAATCAAAATAGTAAAAAGTTATACCCCTAGTTAATTATATATATAATTTCAAATTTTGTTTTTAAAATTATATAAATACAATTTAATTTCTTCAAGATTGTTGATTGTTTGCTTTCTGGGAGGAGAGCTGCAAATAAATATGTTTGAAAGACTTACAACAAATGAAAATATGTCAACAAATCCAAGAGAAAGTTAAGTTTTTTTTTTTTTGTACGAAATGGTAAAACAACTGATATTTCTCTTTAACATTTTAAAAATATTGACTACATGCTTCTCATGCTATACTTTTTGTCCAAACATAGATAGCGTTACCAAATTACATGGATTCTTGATTATGGGACTACAAATGAGGCCCTTAGATTATTTAGGGCGTGGGTTCAATTCGCCATCAATATGTTCTACTTTAATATTAGGTTATTTGTTTCTTTAATATGAAATAGTCTGATTTGTGATTTGGATTATAATGTAATAATTTGATTTGTACTTCACTGTTATCAACACCAAAGGAAAAAAGAAGCGAAGTTCACAGCAAAGTGTTGTACATGGGGTCAATTACGAATGGGGAATGGTTATTAGCACTCCAAAAATTGTTAATAACACTACACTTTATCTTTCTTATTTATTTAAGATTTGAGAAAAATGTTCATCCTTCTTAATAAAGAAGTATACATATTTTACGCCATCAACTATAAATGCTATGTTTTATTCATTCCACAAAACACTATGACAACAGTTACATCCCTCAATTAGATAGTTCGTCGACAGCAGGGTTTGAACCTGCGCGGGCGAAACCCAACAGATTTCAAGTCTGTCTCCTTAACCACTCGGACATATCGACTGCTTGTTTAAAATGAGTTTTTAATGGATTCAAGAGTTGTTTTTATTTTCAATCGGTTTTATCAAACTATGAGCATATCTATACTATTATATAAAGCGAGAGCAGCACCACTTAATAACTAATTTTAGTAACTTAATCTTTTTGTTCTCTCATTTATCTTTTTATTTTTATTTTTATTTTTTTGACTTTCTCTCTCCTCCTCTCCCATTTTTGACGCTAATTTACTCTCTCTCTGTCTCTCTCCCTCCCCCTTCGCTCTGTAACATCTTTTATCCCAGTCTTTGATAACTTTTATTGCTTCTTTATATTTTTTTCTTAGTTTTATCTTAGTTTAAATTATTTTATTTTTCTCTTAACATTAATTTTATTTTAGTTCATCCTTCTTAATAAAGAAGTATACATATTTTACGCCATCAACTATAAATGCTATGTTTTATTCATTCCACAAAACACTATGACGACAACAGTTACATCCCTCAGTTAGATAGTTCGTCGACAGTAGGGTTTGAACCTGCGCGGGCGAAACCCAATAGATTTCAAGTCTGTCTCCTTAACCACTCGGACATATCAACTACTTGTTTTGAATGAGTTTTTAATAAATTCAAGATGTAGTTTTTTTTTTCTTTTCAATCGATTTTATCAAACTATGGCTATATCAATACTATCTATACTAATATATAAATAGGGAGCACCACTTAACAACTAATTTTGGTATGAGAAGAATTGACCCATATGACCTTTTGAGTTTTTATTTAAGAAACTAACTCTCAAATTATATTTCCATTTTCTTTTGGCTCAAATTTCCAACGCGTGACAACTTAGGGCAAATAAGTTTACTTATGAACGGGGCTCGAATTAAAAATAACTTAGCTTACAAGAACAACAAAATGGCTAGGCTATGACAAAACAAATGGCAGTTCGAGCCAATCTCTTAAGTGATAAACTGATCTCTTAAATCTTAATGAACAACTTACGAGCGATCCATGAAATGATAAGCCGATCTCTTAAATCTCAATGAACAACTTACAAGCAATACACGAAGAGACAAGTTGATCTCTTAAATCTCAATGAACAACTTACAAGCCATCTATGAAGAGACAAGCCGATCTCTTAAATCTTAATGAACAACTTACGAGCGATCATGAAGAGACAAGCCGATCTCTTAAATCTTAATGAACGCATCATTAATGATCAATGAAGAGACAAGTCGATCTCTTAAATCTCAATAAACAACTTATAAGCGACGCACGAAGAGACAAGCCGATCTCTTAAATCTCGATAAACAACTTATGAGGGATCCATGAAGAGACAATTCGATCTCTTAATTCTCAATAAACAATTTATGAATGATCTATGACGAGACAAACCGATCTCATAAATCTTAACGAACAACTTACAAGTGATCCATGAAGAGACAAGCCGATTTCATTAACCTCAATGAACAACATATGAGTGATCTCTTAAACCATGAACAACTTATGAGTGATCGCATGGCACTATGGTCGTGCTATGTATTAGGCCGGGCCGAGGGTACTTTGTATCCATTCTTACGAAATGATCTCTTGAAGAAACAAACCGATCTCTTAAATCTTAATGAATAACTTACTTGAACTATTACATTTATCAACAATCTATTAGAAAATATTAACATAAATTCATCTTAAACTATCTATTATAATACTTTTAGAAAATAATAGATCGATTCTATAATAATGATCATTATAATAGATCATTATAATATATCCATGATATCTAAATTACAAAAAATCATTATGGTCACTAATTAAACTTGATGTCTCTATTATAAATGATCATTATAAAAGACATAGTAATTTAATATATACTCTTATAATATACTAATATTGTCTATATTATAAAAGATCGTTATGATCATTATATAGAATTGATGCCTGTATTATAATGATCATTACAATAGGATTCATCTATTGTGGATTGATCTCTAAAGATCATTACGTTATATTTACAATGACTACATCAGAAAAGATCATTATAATCATTATATAGAATTGATGTCTATATTCAATTTTTAAAAAAAAAAGAATTGATGTCTATATTATAATGATTATTATAATGTAACTGATCTATTGCAAGTTAATCTCTTAAAGATCATTATAATTTTAGAGATCGATATAACTTTTAGAGAAAATATATAGTTAATGAAAATACAAACATCAATTCATCTTTATTTTTAATATATGAATGACAATTGTCAACATTAAATTATTTATTCCTTTAACTTTACAAGATTATCATAATATATCAATATACATATATATATATATAAAGTTATGTGAATGAACAAAAATAAGCATTAATTCATTTTTATTTCAAAAATGCTAAAATTTACTTTGTTCGCATTTGTTTAAACGATTATTTGAATTTTTTAAACAATAGTATACTTTTCGTGCATAATTAAGTAAATCAAATAAATAACCAATTAGACAATATACTATACAAAAATATATATTTAGGATAATTTAAGTAATTATTTAAATTACTTTTGATTAAAAACTAAACTAATACAAATAAAAATACTATAATTAAAAATGATTCAAAATTTAGAAAAACAAAAAAGTACCCCCACCAACCCCACAGGCCACCCCTATCCAAAACGAGAAATAGAACAGAGAAAAGGAATAATAAAAAAAAAACAACAACAACAACTGCACATATGACATCAAAATTGAAAATTAAAAATTGATTAAAATGTTAAATTGAAGACATAATTTGTCATCCCATGACAAGAGGAAGTGATTTATGAAAGGAAACTTGAGAAATTTTGGTCGGAGGCAATGGAACGAGAGCCAATGGCGTGCGCGCACTGTTGGCTCTTATTCTGCTACCATCGGCAAAAATTTCTCAATCTTTTCCCAATAAATCAGCTCCCTTAGTCATGAGCAAACCGATTCTTCGATCAATTTTGAAATCTTACAAAGTTTGAATGATTAATTTTAAGTGTATGTAGATATTTCAATGTTATTCTTCTTCATTTTTCTTCTTATGTTATGGGTAGGTTTGTTTTGTAATATTGTCTTTTTTAGGGGTTAAAATAAAAATTCTGGAAGATAGATGCATATTTTTGTTTAATGATATTCATGTTTAATTTGTCATTAACTATGTATAATTAGTAAAATGGTCATCTAGCTAAAAATTAAAACTTGAGGGTCATTTTCTTTCAAAAAAAAAAAAAAGCTTGAGAGTCCCTTGTAGTTGGAACTCTCTTTTGGTATCTCAATATTTTTGGTCCTCTCATTTATCTTTTTTTTTTTTTTTCTCTCTCATCCACTCTCATTTTTTGTGTTATTTTATTCTCTCTTTCTCTCTCTCTCTGTGATCTCTTCTTTATCATCTTTTATCCCACTCTTCGATAACTTTTATTACTTCTTTATATTTTTTGTTAGTTTTATCTTAATTTAAATTATTTTATTTTTCTCTTATCATTAATTTAATAAATAAATATATTAAAAATAATATTTATATAAAAATAATAATAAATATTTATAATTTTATACTAATCAAACATAATAATGTAATGATATTACATGTGTTTTATTTGTACACGCACCAAATTTGCCAAAACAGCTAGTTCATATTACTTGTTTATTGTGCTATATATTATTTTAATATCTGACTTTTACATGTTTTATAAAACCCAATTAACCAAAATAGTAAAAAGGTTATACCACTACTTAATATATATATATATATATATATATATATATATAATTTAAAAGCTTTGAGACTATCAAAGTAAGCGCATATGTGGATAGTCTCATTTAATTCTATTTTGCCATATATGAAATTTATATACTTTTTATATGAATTTAAATATGTATATTTGTAATTCATGTTTATCCAAAAGAATTCAACAATTATCAAGTATTTCAAAATAAGATGGATTAAATTTTAATTCAAACTAAAATAACAAAATTAATAACTTATTTACAATATTTATCATTTACTTTAATAATAATTAAAAAAATTGATTCTACATAAAATTTTAAAAATTTCGTTGCCTTAATAATACCAAAATTAATATTGAGACCTAACATATGCTATTGTTATATAATTTTTTAATATATTTATTTATTGACTTATGTTATAAAAAGAATAATTTACTTTTATCAAACTATTTATTATAATAGAAATTTATGAAAATATATACCCAAAGATATCTAGTTCCCGTGCCTTGACATGGGGCTAAATACTAGTTATATATATAATTTCAAAAATTATTTTTAACTTATATAAGTATAATTTAACTTCTTCAAGATTGTTGATCGTTTGCTTTTTGGTAGAGGAGTTCCAAATAAATTTTGTTGAAAAAGTTGCAACATATGAAAATATGTCAATAAATTGAGGAGAAAGTTGATTTTTTTTTTTTTTACAAAAGCAGTAAAAAACTGATATTTCTCTTTAACATTTCAAAATTAATGACTACATGCTTCTCTTGCAATACTTTCCATTCCAAACATAGGATAGCATTACCAAATTACACGAATCCTTGATTTATTGGACTACAAATGAGGCCCTAAGATTATTTAGAGCATGGATTCAATGCGCCACCAATATGTGCCTTTGTATTCTACTTTAATACAAGGTTATTTGTTTCTTCAATATGAAATTGTCTAATTTGTGATTTGGATTATAATGTAATAATTTGATATGTATTTTATTGTTATCAACACTAAAGGAAAACAGAAGTGGAGTACTCAACAAAGTGTTATACGTGTGGTCAATTATGTCAATTACAAATGGGGAATGGTTTTTAGCACTTCAAAAATTGTTAATGACACTACACTTTCTCGTTCTTATTCAAGATTTGACAAAAATATTAATCCTTCCGAATATTGAAGTACCCATATTTTGTCCCATCAACAATATATGTTATGTTCTATTCACTCCACAAACTACTACAACACTTACCTCCCTCAATTAAATAGTTCATCAATAACATGGTTCAAACCAGCACGAGCGAAGCCCAAAAGATTTCAAGTCTGTCTCCTTAACCACTCGAACACATCAACTGCTTGTTTTGATTGATTTTTTAAATAAATTCATGATGTAGTTTTTTTTTTTCTTTTCAACCAAGTTTAACAAATTATGAGTATATTTATATTACTTGTTTATTGTGCTATTTATTATTTTAATATCTGACTTTTACATGTTCTATAAAGCCCAATTAACCAATATATTAAAAAGTTATACCCCTACTTAATTATATATATATACTTTCAAAAAAAATACCTTATATAAATACAATTAAATTTTTTCAAGATTGTTGATTGTTTGCTTTCTGGTAGAGGAGCTACAAATAAATTTGTTTGAAAGAGTTGCAACATATGAAAATATGCCAATAAATCAAGGAGAAAGTTAATTTTTCATTTTATTTTTTATGAAAGTAGTAAAACAACTGATATTTCTCTTTAAAATTTCAAAAATAATGACTACATGCCGCTCATGCGATACTTTTCATGCAAACATAGATAGCATTACCAAATTACACAAATTCCTGATTTATTGGGCTGCAAATGAGTCCCTAAGATTATTTAGGGCGTGGGTTCAATTCACCAATATGTGCCTTTTATTTTTCTTTAATATTATTTTTTTTTTGTTTCTTCAATACGAAATAGTTGATTTGTGACTTGGATTATAATATAATAATTTGGTTTGTACTTCATTGTTATCAACACAAAAGGAAAAAAATATGTGGATTCACACCAAAGTGCTATACAGGTGGTCAATTATGTCAATTACGAATGAGGATGGTTATTAACACTCCAAAACTTATTAATGACACTACACTTACTCTTTTTTATTGGGGAAATTCTAACCCGAAACCAACTTGGCCGAAGCCAACCAATAATATTGTGCCATGTGGAATATGGTTTTTTATTGAAAAAAAGGCCAAAAATATAGTTTTTCCAACCATGGTTAAGTTTTATTTCTCTCTCCTATATAATGGTTAAATTTTTATTTCTCTCTCCTATAGAATTCCTAATAATAATATGGAACAAGAAAATAATTTAGGCAGAATCCTAAATTAGACAAACTCCAAGATTTTCATCTTTAAAGCTCTTCTTACATGCGAAAAAACGAAAACTCTCATAATTATGTTAAACTCATTATGAACAAATTTGTTAGTAAATAATTATTACTGATTATTGCTTTAATTTCGTTATATGTCCATCACAAATATCTTATACTTAAAGTGGAATTTAATTATTTGGCAAATTATGTCTAATACCATTAAATTTAGGTAAAGTTACGAATAATCCCTTATCTTTTCACGAATTAACATGACTCTATCAATATTCGCAAGTTTTGACGAGCATAAGAATAACTCTCTATTTTTCTCATAAGTTACATTTACTTGCAAAACATTAATTTTGTGAAAGGGGCAGTCTCTTAGATCAATAATTTCACAAATTCTAGCAGCACTAGCTCGTGATCAAATTAAAAACTTTTGGTTGTTCAAAATAGGAAGGATGAAACAAATAACTGATCAAACATGTATTTCAATGTTCACACATACATTGAGCTTTGAATATTACTACAAATATCACAACATATATACGTGTAAACACTATACAAATGGTATTAAACATAATTAATTTATAACATAAAACAATGAGTACTACAAAAACATGATAAATTAATTGTCATGGCTTCAGTAATTTTTACCTTATCTGTATCTCTAAATTGAGTGGAGATTCAACAATCTTGTAATAAATTTGATATTCCAATACTCAGTGATTGGTGAAAGAATAATGGAATTGATTATTTTTCAAAGAAAAGTCTTTTGTTTTTTTTTAATTTTATTTTGGCGTGAATAAAGATATAGAAATGATGGAAATCTTGGATTCTGTCTAAATTATCTCCTTGTTCAATATCATTATTAACGATTCTATAGGAGGGAGAAATAAAACTTTAACCATGATTGGAAGAACTATATTTTTGGCCACTTTTTTTAATGACAAATCATATTCCACTTGGCATAATATTATTAGTTGGCTCGACCGAGCCGGGTTGGGTTAGAATTTCCCCAATAAAATATCAATGTAACGGTAAACAGTTATATGAAATGTTTGATTGATCTGAAAATAAATACGACAGCATATAGCTATTTTATTGTTTCATAAATTAAACCAACTACCTTATTATTTTGGCCCTAAAGTTTTATTGAAAAAACATGTCAAATCCAAGGTTAAGTCTATACATATTCGATTCTTCATATATCAACAACTATAAAATGTAAAAATCAACATCACATAAGAGCTCATGTTCATGATATATATATAAAATTGGATGGGTCAATTAAACTAGCATTCGTAATTTGGTTTGAATCCAAGATATCCCTTATATTTAATTTACGACAAATTATGTTTACACCCTTTAAGATATAATTACAAATTAGTTATCCTTATTTTAAAAATTATAAATATCCTCTCGAGATTTAGGATATTTTTGTAAATATTAATAGAAGTATCCAAAAAAATAATTTTTCTGCAACCATAGTAGTCAACTCAACCGCCAAGATATACATATCGTCGAGTCTAACAAAATGCCTCAATCAATTTTGTTATTCCATTCCACCAGGCACTAGCCTTCGCAAAATAATTTCGCTTCATATCATTATAACTACCACCGGGCTTCACTATCTATAATCCGATACCACCACTACTTTTTTATTGAAATTGACTTCATAGAATCATATATAACTTCTACATCTTGAACTTGTCGAGTTGTCTGGACCATGCGAATCGCATTTCAAAATCCGGCCTAAAAATGCAGAAATACACCTCGCAATTATGTCTCGCCTTGATGAATGATGAATTTTGTTAAACTAACATATACTTTTATGGGGTATTTATAATTTTTAAAATAAAATAGACTAATTTGTAATTTTATCATACTTTAAGAGGTGTAGACGTAATTCACCCTTTAATTTATTTGGGCATAGACTAATTTAATATAAACCATGCATGTCCAAAAAAAAAAAACTAACTAAATGATAAGCCATTGAGGATAATCAATGTCCATTCCAACATTCAACATCTATTCCAGTAGTTAGTACATCAACATTTATTCCAACAATCCTACAATTCAACAATTTACAAATCAACCTAATCAAAAGCATCAACTTTTTTCTCCAGCACTGGACTGGACTATGGCACGTAACTTGGTAGTTTCAATTTTATGACTTTAGCATTGATGCTTCAGTCCACAATCGATTTGTTCATCACGTTTCAAAGCAGACTTAGCTTTTAAAATTATTTTCAATTATTTTAAAATTTCGATTTTTGGTAGTACCGAGTGTTATTAAAATTTTAAATGAATTATTTAATTCCATTATTGGTAGTATCGAATGTTATTGACATTCTATATATATTCTTTAACTCTTTAAAGGTATTGCTTGCCCATTTCATTTAATCACTTGAGATACAGTCTAAAATACAAGCTCCCATTAAAAATAAATAAATACAACCATGATTCTGTAATCAACTCATTTGCATAATGCTAGAAAATTTAGCATGTACAAAAATAATTGCAATATAGTTCAAATTTTTTTCTATTTTTCCTTTAGATTCAAGAGTGGTTTAAAATTCAATATGCAAAAACTCACCTCCTAAGGAAACAAATAGAACGAGGATTACCTACTTCACATTAGCTTAACGCTGAACACGAAGGCTCGCTAGTCCTCAGCCTTCTTTTAGACCGTATATAATGTGTTAGCAGTAGTAGCAAATGCAACAATGAACTCGAATTCTCGTCTATCGGTAGGTAAAATGTAAAAATACAGCAACATACTACAACCAATTGGAAGTAAATGAAAATCTGAATACGAATGAATGACAACTGATAAATATGTTGGAATTTTTATATAACCAGGCTCTTCAGTTCTACAAATCATTTACAAATAAATACCCGAATCACAAACAAAATTCCATTATGACAAAGTGGTTAAAAATTTAGAAGGAAAAACTGCAAACAAGATAATGAGGATAACCAAGTGTACGTCAATAGAGTTGTTGCCCAGCAAATTTGCATGGACAAAGGATCTTGCTATCCGAAGATTCTGGAAGATGTCAACCAATGCCATTTCATTTAATAGACATTGGTGCCGATTGTCCTGAAAACTTGAATTACATAGATATAAGGTATGTTCAAGAAATATAAAACCAATTTCAGGTCAAAAATATTGAAACATATGTTCGAAACATGGAAAAGACACAATACAACATCTGACCTCGACAATAGGATATGGCACACATATAAAACAAAGATTCAATCAAAAAATGACTAGAGCACGAAAAGTATTCTTTTTGGATATTCCAAAATCATTGAAAGGCATCATCGTCTTATAGAGAGCAAGATGTTTGGAAAACCATTTTGGTCATTCAACTTTGAGACTTTCACATAGTCACAGATCAAGCATGTTAATTACCAAAATAGAATAATCTGACTCCACATTCTGGATTATCATATACCTTAGACTGCCAAAACTGACTAATCTACACTTGATATAACCATCTTCCTTATGTGCCATATTTCCATATAAATCCAAGCCCATCTTAAGTGTGTTTTGAGGTTCATACGGGAATCCCTTGGGAAAACATGTCGACTTCAACATACAAATATACGAACACATACAAGTCCAGACAAGCTGACAGAGTCCTCTGAAATATGTTCGAGTATGCATGTTTTTACGTGTGCATGTAAGTTTATATGTGTGCGTGAATATAGCTGATAGGGACAAATTAGTAAAAAGGTAACAAAAAATCTTGTGAAGTGCACAAATAAGTTTTGAGAAAAGTAATTGTGAACTCTAAAGAAAAGGAAATAATAAGAGTCATGCCGCATCAATCCGATGCCTATCCAAATCATAAGACTAGTTTTAAGGTGCATAACTTACTTTCTTGTACAACTCAAAGTCCTGTTCAATCCTCATCGCTCTCGTATACCATTTTCATTCGCCGATGTGTTGTTGTAGTTTTCCTAGGAGGAGAGTCCTCATCAGACTCAATTTCCTTCCTCTTGAGGCTGCCTCCCAAATCCCTAACCTTTTGCTTGGGCTCCTGGTGAATAACAATGTATACGAGGAATTACATTAGCCAACACTTCAGGGGACTAGTATTTAAATCAGTGAGAAGATATCAAGAGAGAAATAGAAACTGAAAACAATGATACAATAAACTTTCCAAAGAACTATTCATATTCCACATAATTGAATCAATTTACAGTTGTTGATATCCGCACATCCTGGCATCAGTTTCCCCATTTCCAGAACTACTCACATCCTAGCACCAATTCGTATTGTCCATTACCACTCTTTCTCCAATCAAAATCCATCTGTGGATTCAATCAAACATAAGATGTAAGCCGTCATCCATATATGAGAAGATTCCACTTTTGACAACCAACCCCCAATTTTCATATTTCTCCCTTCATTGGCTTATAAAAGAACATGAGGATATCAATCTACACATTACTCAGGCCAACAGCTCCATATTGCACCCACCCTCCCCACCACACACGCGCAGAGAGAGAGAGAGAGAGACAGGGCGAATTAGAGGAGGCAGCTATTGAAATGACAATATCACAAAAGTTCTGCACTTTATGGTCTCTGCATCTGAATTGGCAACGTGAGATCCAAGAGAGCTTTGGGATTTTATCTTTATTTTCTTTTCCCATAAAGCAGACAAGGGGAGATACAGGTAAGAAGGTACTGCATGTGTTCGGATCATAATTGGTTTGACTATATCATGCATCCAGTAAGGCTCATTTCCTCTGCAGATGCCGGATGCAATTAATTTCTAATTGCCTCCTAAAACTATTGCCTCATTAGCCGCAGTTTGCAAAATTGATCTTTTAAGCCTATATGTATCCCGACTCATTTCATTTCCAGTTTGAGGAGTTTATTGACCTTCTATTGAAATTCAGTGTCCAATGGCCTCCATTCACACAAGTCAGTTACACAAATTTACTTAGAAACACTATTCCTTACCTCAGCTTCTTCTTCTGATTCTTCATAAGTCTCTTCTTCCTCTCTTTGATCATGTTCTTCATCTTCTTCTGCATAATCTTGCTCTGCTTCCTCATCCATTCTACGTGATGGATAACCCTCATCTTCTTCCCCTTCAGTTTCATACTCAGACTCCTCCTTCTCACTTTCAGAGAAGTCAACAGGCCGTCGTGATGGTTTTGAAGCTGGCAATGCTGACTTGCGAGTGATATCCTTCGGCGCCTAAAAGCAAATCCCAGAAGGAGATTTTCATCATAAGTGGCAAATTTCAAAAAACGCTCAAGGTTAAATTGTTTATTTATTATTGTTGTTGACATGCCTTCTTCGCGTTAATTATGCGCTTCTCAGCTCGAGCTTCCATTTCAAGGTCTTCCTCAAAGCGACGACGAGCAGCAGAACGTCGAGATTCATAATAATCTTGTTCATCCTCCTAATATAGGTAAACATGATAATAGAAATTAGAAAATTACTTTCATAATGGATAAACTTTTGCTGTGGTAGTGTGAGGGAAATAGATGTTCTCATTAGACACTCAAGATATACTTCAGCAAAAGAACATATGCAGCAGAAAGATGCTCCAGTAGTGCCTATATTTGCAGGAAGGAAACTCTCTGGGAAAAAAATCTAACCTCTTCAAGGGCATCCTCCAAGAAACCAGGAGACAGTTGACGTTCCCTGCGAATGATGGGCTGTGTATATTTACGATTTACCTTTTCCTTCTTCCGGCTCAGAAGCTCATTAGCTTTAATCGATTGATTAGCAGCCTGAAAAGCCACACAAGAGTGTGATGCTGAAAGCAAATTCACTTGATGATCCATACCAAATATATTCAATAACTAATTGACCTACCCTCTCTCTTTGCTCCTTCTCCCTCTCAGGGTCGATGTCAGTGATGCAGTTCTTCACTTTGTATACCTTTTTGTGCCGTGAATCAACAAGAGCAGTCAATAATCGATGAGAATTTGAGGCTAAGGACGAAGGCATAAATCTCATCTTTGTCAAAATTCGCCCCTGAGATTGGAGTATTCCCTGGGAAGATAATGTATAATGTAAATAGCTGACCAATCAAAGACTTGACCATCATACATAACACAAACAGATGCATCCAACAAGGAAATTTCAGATCCCATATCTGGACCTGTGGCACCTATTGAAGTCACTGTGCAAATCCCTTCTTCTATTACTATGTTGCTACAATTATATTCAGGAGAAGGTACATATGACAACTACAAAGAAAATCTCACCTTTCCATGTCTGAAGAAAAGGTGTGCCTGTTCATGTTGAGCATCCTGCTTAGATATGTCAAGCACTTCATTTCCAATAAGTAACTGTAGGCTGCCATCTGACCATTCGACAAAGCGAGCATTGCTTTCAATCTACACAAACTAGTCAGATTTATTACGCAGACATAAAAGGAAAAAACCTGACCCAAAAATGACAATTTCACAAAATCCAATATGGTCCAATTACCGGACTGGATGATCGAATTAAAAACTTCTCCCATGCTACAAAATGAAAACCAGAATGCACGGTTGGCCACAATAGAACTTAAACATGCTCTAGAAATCATATACTCTGGAGATAGTGAGGTTAAGCTGTAGAGCAAACCTCTTGTCGCTACATTAAGGATGAAGAAAGGCTATATTTTCAACTGGTATGCAGGAAGGGTTCAATTACGTGGAAGTTCTTAAGAATAGCAGAATACTCACACCTTTATGAGTTCAATACGCGCACATTGGCCATATTTATTCGCAGCTGATTTCCTAGCTATCAAAGGCATAAGTAAAACACTTTTTCTGGTTTGGGCAGTACATCCGCGATTAATCATACTACTAGACATTATATCTTGGTTATACCTCGCAGAAATATGTTTTAAATGTTGCATTTAACAGCTTATTTGCTTTCCCTAATAAATTTTGTAGCACAGGGAGAGGAACACCTCTGTTGACTGAACAGTCAACGTAAGTAAGGAATTCAGAGTAAAATTTCCACCTTAACTCCTGCTTTTGAAAATAAGTTAACCAATGTTCAGTTGTGGGGGTGCGGGGGACTGGAACAGGCACAAGAATAGGCAGCTTCCACTAAGAAAAGTATTAAACAGAAACATAGGACAAAAACACACTACCCTACCTCATAAATATTTTCTGAACCTCATGACAACATTCACATAAATATCAGTGTCGTTTCAAAAGAATAAAACTATAGATGCACTTAGAGCAAATAGCAGAAGCTATGTTCCATTTCATTCTTAGCACTGTAGTAAGATTTGAAGAGAAAGTTCTTAAAACAACACAACACGCACAAGCAAAGATGGGGTGAGAGCTCTAAATGCATTTCTCAATATTGTTCAAAAATAGCAAGCAATAGACTTAGAGGAACCCAATCAGAAGCTATTATCTAATTTAATAGTAAACCTATGCAAAGCCAGAGCTTTGTAAGAACCTTGCAAGCTATCCATCATATCAATTTTAATTTGCAGTGACCACTTGAAAATGCATCATAACAGGAAAATGCTATAACACCTAGTTGTTGTGACCAGGTGCAAAATGCATTAGAGCATTTACTTACAGATGCTGTGCCATCGGGATTCTTGACCTTCCTCCAACGAACAACATTGTTCTCCAGTCGTATCCTCTTTTTTGATCCAGATTCATCAGTTACATAAAAATCCTCTTCCACGTATGAGTGGGGATCAAAAGGCTTAGGATCTATACCCATTATATTAGAGACTTTAATCATATTCATCTGCAAAAGAAGAAAAATCACCATAAGTTTCTACGATCAGATATGAGATGCCCTATGTTTATTTCACAATCTCAAGTTGCATGAGGAAGAGACCCATACATGCTAGCCTAATCTTAACTTGAAGGATTTATTCCAGCAAACAAGTGATATAATTTAATACATCATGAAAAAATATGCAAGTATTGGGATGGGTAAGAACAACAAGAACAAAGTGTATTGCCTCATTGGAGAGGTGCTTTAAATTTATCATTTCAAAGGATATCCCTGTCAGAAATACATGCTAAAAGGTCTTGCTTTTCAGCCACTCTTACTCTGACATAGCATATTGCAATAAAGAATCAAAGAATACATAATGGATCTCAAATAAGTCACAGAAAGAAGGGGAAGCAAAACAAATAGAAAAGCATCATTCATACCCAAACCATCTTAATCATTCTTTATAAAGTAGTGGTCAATTTTCCTAAAGGTTATACTTGTTTTAGAAGTCCAAAACTTCGCCCACCAATTCATTTTTATTCTGCGTTTATGCTCTAGCATATCAAAACAGAAATTTGTGAAAGAAAGTACACCCTGCGAACTTCCATGTTTCCAAGACAAAGATCCTGCCTAATCCATATACATTGCACAACTTGAAATTTTGACTGTCTGTTCTGACCATGCAAGTCAAGCAAATGTTACAATGGAACCTATAGGCACTATATGATATTAGATCCTGACAGTATTCAAATAATTGCTTAGGGGATTCTTATAGAGAGAAAAACTTCTCATAAAATAATTCATATTTATTTATTCCAGTCTCATTTTGAACTGCTGTTTGGGAAGGTGCTAAAGTTATTCATGGACTTTAACCAGGTGAAAATTTTTCACCCAAATTTAATTTCATCCAAGAATCACAAAAAAAAAAAAATAATAATTAGGGAAGGCATACGAAATAGAAGTAGGACTGAAGATAAACCTTGTCAGATTCAGCTGGAGGAGGGCAGAGAGGAATTTCCAACTCCAGTGGGGGGCCAACTGGTTTTTCCTTTGTTTTAGCCTCAATATGCTCTTCTTCAGAGTCATATGGTGCCTCTTCATCAGGAATCATATCCTCCGGCCTCAATTCTTTCTCATAATTTCCCTCTTCATCGATTGGAAACTGCTGGATTATGTAAAAATTACGTTAAACATATTTCATGTGTAAACAAACAGCTTGAAGCACCATTTCTTAAAACAAATTGAAGCTGTTACATCAACCACGAACATTTTCGTCTTCTTCAATCTGATTCTGAACTCTGTATTCTGGTTGTTCTTCCTCATCTGAGTCCCCAAAAACATTACGAATCTCAGGCGCAGAGTGCAAAAGTTGATCCTCATCTTTCTCATCACCAGATGATCTACTGCAGATCATAAAATCCAGACCACCAAACATCTTAAACTAATATGATTTAAGAACAATGAATCATAGGGAGCAGGATCACAGGATATTTTACTAAATGAATTAAAGGAATCACTAGACTGCGTCGTCTACATCATTATATTTCATGCTTCTTAACCTTTATGAAGCAATGATACAAAAACTTCAGCTGAACCTAAAGGGTTGAACAATGATATGCTAAGACTACAGGCAGATGATGAACATGAAAGCAAGATAAAATAACAAGCCCGGTGTCGGTGGCAAACCACAAAAACCCACCACCAAAAAAGAAAAAAAACAAAAATGAAGAAGAAGAAGAAGAAGGAGAAAGAATCTCTAATCTGGGATTCTAGATTGCTGTCCTATCTTCGTTAGAATTCTCAACCCCACCCCACCCCCCCGATCTCAATGCCCTTAAACATAGTTGGTAAAACATTCCGCATCAACTATAGATGTGGAAGCAACTGAACTCCAAGAAGGAGTCAAAAGATAAGAAGTGATATCCCCTATGAAAGACAGGTCAACTCCCCAGGGTAAAACAGGAACGTCTAGCAACATGAAGCAGGAAGAACAGGCAACTTTTCATGAAGGCCTTTGAAGGAGAAAAAAATACGCTATTCTCAATGCACAAAAATAGATTCAAACCAGGATACATATCACAATTTAGCAGGAAGGAAAATAAAAATGCACTGTGAGATACTTTGTGGATGAAAGAAGCGAAGGAGAAGAAAAGATTTATAGGCAATCCAGTGACTTTTAGAGCATTCTTTCCCCAAGTCTTTGCCTATTGATAATACTTTAGATATCATACTTACCCATTAAGTACAACCATATCATATAGGCATCATTGGCTAAGACTGCATAAGCATTCACAGCCAGAAAAGAATACAAAGAACGAAATGCAAATTAATTTGCAATCATAGATATCAAATGCAGGAGAAAGAAGTTCCATCAACTTTTTCTCTAGCATAGACAGGAAATATACTAGCAAAGGGAACAGGAAGAATGGGGAGACAGAGGGAGAGAGAGTAGTCATCAAACAGAGTGTACAAAACATATGCAAATCAGGAATAAGACACGAGAAGTGGAAGGTGAGCAAGAAACCTGGGACTCCTCGCCTGATTCACTTCATCATCCTCATTAGCAACATAATGGTTCTCGCCAGATCTTTCTGATCCACTTTCGACTGCTGTCACGTCTTCTACTTGTTACAACACGTTGGCCATATTCCTCCTTATCATCACTCTCTGAGTACCTTTCCTCACTCTCTTCCCTTTGATCACCTATTTCAACTTCTTGAGAACTTTTTTCTCTCTCACCCTCACTTTCTCCATGCAAAGGATCAAGATCCTGTGGTTCACCCTCGCTCTCAATTTCAGCCTCCCCTTGACCTTCAACTTCACCTTCACCTTCACCTTCACCTTCAGGCTCTGGTCCTCCATCCCCTTCATCCTGAAAAGAAACCATCAAAATAAGAATAGAGACAAAATAAGGACTAAGACTGTGCATCATTATTTGCCATTTTTATCCATGTTATGCATTTTAGTGACATTCAATAAACTCAAGTAGCTATGGCACAACTCAATATTTCCGCAAAAACCCTAGTAATCTATAAGAATGTCAATCATGATATCATTACTTCATTAGGGAGAAGATATGGATTAATGTCCAACGATCTGGTCCCCTGAGAATTTATAGCTTCTTCTGTACACCAATTTAACTTTGACGTTATAAACTTTTGGCACATTGGCTAAGCAATGTTTTCTTCAAGCAACTTTGATGTTTTGAAACTCAGGATTTGTGGGTAAAACTATAACAATGATAACAACATGATGATACCTAGTTCTGTAGTGAGGAAACAACTGAAAAAGATACGAACTATTCTCAGTTACAACAAATAGTTCAGTAATATATATATTTAACATTAGAAATTATTAAGATTTTGTTCATCTCCTATCCGCACACATAGTATTCCGGTTGAAAACATAAACCAACAGAACGAGAGTTCCAATATTTATCCTTACATGGTAGCTTACCTACATTCTACCAGCATAGTTAGGAAGAACGTATTGAGTGCTTATGGACGAACGCTAGAAAAGGCCAATAGTTAGCTGCACACCTAAAGTAAATTTGTAAATTAGTCTGATGAATCTCTCTTATGTAATGTTATGCAAGTCAGCCAAACCTTATATCTGGTAACCCAGAATCTTCCTTTTCAACCCACCAAATTTTTCAGTAGTTTTGAAGAACTAAGTACAGATGGTATTGCGAATTCTAACCATTTGACATCGCAAAAATTGACCAAATCAGAGGAAAACAAGAAAGAGAATGAAATTCTAAATTAACAAAAAGGTTCGATCTTGTACAAACAAATTCCAACGCCAGTGCACACCAAGGAGAAAAAAAAATCAATAGAGCGAATTGAATCGCCTCAAAATTGAATTTTACAAATAAAATCAATTTAGTTGAAACAAAAAGGAGCTGAGAACAGATGAAAAACAAAGATAAAATACATACAAACAGAATTAAGACCCTCCAAGAACACGCAATGCCATTACATGCACCATAAATACCGAAAATAAACTGAATTGAATCGCGTTTCCGATAATTTGAAAAAGGAAAATTCCAGAAATTTCACACATACGGAGGCATAATCGGGCTGACGATTGGACTCGTGCTCGGATTCAACTTCCTCCTCCTCCTCCTCCTCCTCCTCCTCTTCTTCGGATTGGTCGCCGAACAAATTCTGCATCATCTGATGCCGCTTCTCTTCGCCCACCATCTTTTCTGAGACTTCTTTGGTGTGTGTATTAGCGTATAAGAAGATGGTACTTTTGAGGCTGAGAGAGAGACAGAGAGCTAATTTGACTGCGTGATGTGTGTGTGAATTGGGGTTTTTGTATGTGAGTTTTGGTGCGATAGAATTTTAATCATAAAGGAAGACGGATTCCAAAACGGGCCGTGTTTCTCTTTTTTGCGGTTTCGCCCTGTGGAACTATTTTTTTATTCAACTAGGTCCTTTTTTATTCAATAAATAATCTCTAATTTTAGATTATTGGAATACAAACTCGTTTAGATGGGCGTTTTTGAAAACAAAGCACTTATGTTTGAAAAAAAAAAAAGAAAAAACTTTAACAGAAAGGTTGCGTTTAATTGACCTTTTTTAAGAAGGTAGAAACAAAGAAAAAAGCCTAAAATTGCTTTTTCCTTAAAGCTATCCATACTAATTTTCAAATAAGAAGAAAACACATTTTAAAACACTTTTAAATTATTGTATCCATAGTTTTTGCAAAGCTTAAAAAAAGAAAAAAAATTCTACCATAAAAAAGTATAGCTCGACAAGCACACATGAGCGATCCAAATATTGGATCGATCGATTGAAAAGTTGTAAATATGAAAAGGATTGGTTTTTTAAATTTCCAAAGGGAGTTGCTACAAATTTATTGCATTCATTTTACTAATAGCATTAAATTAATTGAAATTGTAGTTGATTGAGCTAGATCCTTAGGCGTTGGTTTGGCACTTTTAACCCTTGCTTTATAACGTTTACTTTAGGAGTCGCTTAACACGCGTTAATTGGTGAAGCATAGGAAAATGGTGGTTTACAGCAATAATATTGACTCTCTAAATTGGAGAGTTTAATTAAACGATTCATTTGCTAAAAGATCTTGCATTTTTCAAGTAGACAAATTTTGGTTCTTGAACTTTTTGTTTAAGAAAACATCCAATGGGCTAACCTTTTAGGTCTCATTTGCTTTTTCAGTTGATTTTACCATATGTTTAGACTTGTGGGTTGGCCTGACTATTTTTATCAGTTTTGAGTTACTTTTTTGTTGTTTATATTGGAAAACTAAGAATCCACTATTTTACATATTATTTGCTTTCAAATGCGGGGTAATAATAGTTTAAAGGCATTTTTCCATTTATACTCTCCACCCTCCAATTATGCTACACAAACCTTGTTCCACTCATAGCAGTAGAAAAGTGCGAATCCTAAATTGATAATCCCATAACTATACAAAATACTTCCCTGCCACTAGATTTGAAATCAAACATCCAAGACATCTCGTCTTTTGTAATTTGATTTGTTCATCTTATTTGGTAATACAATTTTTCTTCTTTAATTTTGATGACTCATGGCCTTGGGGCTTCTTTTTTTTTTTGGTTTAAACCACCCGGTTTCCGGAGCCACATTGGACTCCGACTAATCCGGGTTCGAGCCGGGTAGGACCACAAGGGTGACAAAGCTCTCCCACCCAGGTTTTTAAAGCAGCTGCATGCCCAAGGTCTCGAACCCGAGACCTTGGTTAAGCCAGAAGAGACCCCTGCCATCTCATCTGCAATTCGTTTGTATACTACAAATCTTATTATCTCTTCATAAATCATGTTTCAGAAAAATCAAAGCTTCACACACAATATTTAACCTTTGAGAAGAATGCCAAAGGGGGAAAAGTGAATTACACAACTCGAAAAAACCAAAAAGCCAAAGATAACATGAAAAAAAAAATCGGAAAGCAATATTTTGGTATTAGGATATTCACAAAAGATCATAAATTGGGAAAATTAAGCCCAATAACCAATTAAAAAACAATATATATACATTGCAGTTTAAATTCTAACCCAAGAACTCTTACAAAAAGTCTGTTAGAGAACAGTGAAGAAGAAGAGGAGGAAGAGAAACGACATTTGACCTACACTACCATAGGTTAAATTTAAAAGAGAAGAGGACTTAGCGGTAGAAAGTGTAAATAGAAGCAACTTATGGCCCTTCTCGTCATTTACACATTGGCAAAAAGAGGATTAGTTAAACTCTTCAATTTGGGTTGTCAATTTAAACACCCATAATCTAACGTTGCCACGCATAGGGCAAGTTAACTCGGGCATGTAAGCTCACAAAATAATTAAAAGAAAACGGCATATAACAGACCTAAAAATGAGTTTTCTTGAAAAGTAAATGTGCCATTGAATTTTGCGCTTTCCTCTACAATAGTCTCAAACTTTGCAAAATAAAAACGAACAAAATTGGTTCTTGAACCATTTGTTCAAGAAAGCACCTTGAATGGCCAAACCTATAGGGTTATGAGCTTTCACTTGTGGAAAACCTCAAGCGTTCCAAAGTAAAAATACTAAGGTGATCACATGATCACGATATATATAATATACAATAAGAAACATGTGATTCCAACTTAACACCAACTAATTTATCAAAAAAAAAAAAACTTAACACCAACTAGATAAATGATAAAGGCAACCAATACAATACCAGATCTGCAAGTTGATATATAGGTCCAGATTAGCAACATGTCTGTTTTCCTAATTTGGATGCGACTCCAATATGTATGATTCCCATCATACAATATATATATATATATATATATATATTATAGATCAATAAAGTACAAATATGATTGATGTCATAATTAAGATAAACAAAGATTTAGTTTGAAAAATCTTTTTTAGCAACTGATATTAAAAATATCGTTTTACTAACTTGTTTCCATGATTGAATCACCAGCAAAGCTGACTTGCCTTGAGAAATACTTGCACTAGTAATCGGTGCGTTAAGACGGTGAAACTTCTTCAATGATAAGACAGTTCAAAAGTTATCTCTTTACAGATGCATAACACATGAGAATTTCACTTTGAAAAACTAATCGTCTCTTAATAGGCGTACACAAGTATTTCAATTTATAACACTCATATTAGGACGAAGGTATGAATTATAGTGTTCTCTCACAAAGATCTAAAGTGTGCACTCAAAGAATGGAATGATTTCAAAAATCTCATAAAGATTTTCATCTCATAATAGAGCTACTAACATACTTTATACTTCTCCAAGTATGGTACAACATATTTACAGGCAGCATAAGAAACAATGCATTAATAATGCCTTTAAAGTATTTACCTCTTACATCTTAAACTACTATAATAGTTGGAAAATATTCCAACAGTTTTTGTAACTTTAATACCAATTATACCTAAAACAACTGGCAACTTCCAGCCAACAACTAGTAACATTGCAGGCAATAGCCAGAAATGTACTAGTCAAATATAGTTGTTTATGTGATTAATACCAACAAAAGGCACATTAAGGTCTTGTAACAACCCACCTAAGTTTAAATTCTGAATTTAAACCAAGTTCCAAATGAAGTCCCAACAAAAAGATAAGAAACTAAGATCAAGATAATTCGCCCTAACACCCACGGACCCATGGGTTGTGGCCATGTTGGCACAATGCACGCGCATGTGGTACTCATTATGCGGTAATTAGTTGATATTTTATCAAGTGGTCAACACATAATCACATAAATACATGAATTCTCTTGGTTGAATATCTAAGGAGGGATATAACATAACTAACAAACACTTACTTTTATGACTTATTATTTTTATAATATATATATAGGCTTTGTTTTATGGATTCCAATCATAAACGACATTCATCTATGAATAGAACATTCATAAATTTAATATATAAACATGTCATTTCTAACAAAAACAAAATCTGTTATTGAACTATTTGTTCAAAAAACCACCCTAAAGGGCAAAACACCACGCATTAGGGTTTTTGCACATGTGCATTAGTGTAAGATGACTTCTAAATAAACAATTTAACATTACAAGAAAAACAAGTGATTTTATACAAAAATTACCTATAGAATAGCTATGGTGGTTATCCATTGCAATTTCCTACGATTTGCCTATGAATTACCTATGAAACTTGTGAAGCTCCAATTCCATTTCTAGTCTGCTGGTACTCCATAGGTAACTTTGATGCACACTTGGTCCATGAATCGACTTTTTTTTCTTGTGGCTATGATAAGAAATTTTTACAATTTGCCTATGAATTACTTATGAAACTTGTGAAGCTCCAATTCCATTTCTAGTCTGCTGGTACTCCGTAGGTAACTTTGATGCACACTTAGTGCATGAATCGACTTTTTTTTTCTTGTGGCTATGATAGGAAATTTTCCCTCGAATTTTTTTTTATTTGTCACAAGAATTTCTAGGGAAATATCCCTCGAAAAGCAAGATGCCTAACTTGCCAACGGATTTTCAAGGGAAAAATCCCTCGAAAAACAAGATGCCAAATTTACCGATCAGGTTGCGAGGGAGTTTACTCTTGGTAGTTTTTTTTTTTTTTTTGGTTGCCATAATACTTGCCTAGGGATTTCCGAGGGAGATTTCCGTTGGAAATCAAGATGACTAATTTACCATCAGATTTTCGATGGAATTTTTCCTTGATAAAGTTTTTAATTTTGTTTAGTTTTGCCAAAATATTTGCCTACGGAATTCTGAAAGAAATTTCCCTTGGAAAGTAAAGATGACTAATTTACCAACGGATTTGTGAGGGAATGTTCCATCGATAAAATTTTTAACTCTTTTTTTCAGTTTTTGTGAGGGATTTCTGAGGAAAAGTTATGTGGAAAACATATTAGGGGTGAGGGATTTGTGAAGGAATTTTTCCATTGGTAATTTTTTATAATTTTAGCCAAGTTAGTTTGCCACCCTCTGCTCACTATAAATCATGAATCATTTCTCACATTTTTTCTCAAACCTTAGACCACTCTCATCGTCAATGCGCATACACCTTTCTGCCACTGTCGCCGCTTCGCCTACACTAGCACCGCCACTGCCACCGCCATGCTCCCATTGCCACTACTCCACCATTGCACTCGCCTTTTCTATCTTTCGAAATCCTATAACACCTCTACCATCGCTACGCACTAGCTCACCAATACCGTCGTTGTCGCACACTGATAAGTCCGTAATTCTACGTGATTTTTATGGTTATTTTGATGGACTTATCATGTATTTTTGTTCATTTGAACTTCGTTATGCCTAAATTCGAGATAAATCGTGTTTTGTAGGTAAAATGGCAAAAATACCATCAAGGAGATGAAAAAGTGGAATCAAGAGTTGGGTACCTATGCAAGATATTTTGGGTACCAACCCAATTTCAGAGTTTTTGAGAGATTTTGAGAAGAAATGAATCTGTAAATTTGGGTACGTACCTAGGAATTCCGGGTATGTACCCAAATTCAGTCAGTGAAGTGTTGAATGAATCTGTAAATTTGGGTACGTACCCAAAATATTTCGGGTACGTACCCAAAACCCACGGCAAAAAATTTTCAGTTTTCCTAGTGCGATTAGGACTCTAATTTTGGAAGGTGTCTCTAGGGTTTTTCCACCCTTTTTAAGTCCAGAAAGAGGGAGGCGGCTACTGTTCACGTTTTTCCTTAGGTTTTAGAGTTTAGAACTTTGTTTTTCTTATTTTTTTTATCTTTGGGGGATTTTTTGGAGAACGGAAGAAGGAGACAACAAGAACGAAGGGAAGAATAACCGTACGAGGGAGTTCTACACCTGAAAATTCCAGCAATTAAGTTCCCTTTTTCTCTTTTCATGAGTTCTCTTTTATATTTTGTTATTATGTTCAATTTCATTATGAACTAATTTCAATTAAGTGTAAGGATGGTGTAATTCATTGTTTATTTGCTATTCTATGAAAATCCTACGAGTTTGAATTGGTTTTCATATATTTTTCTTGTTGTGCGATTCTTGTGTAATGGTTTAATACGAGGTTAGGGTTTGATCACCCCTAATTATCGAATTTGGGAATCGTGATGAGGTCGAGAGACGATTCACGATATTAGCTCTAATTAGACAAGATCAATGGGGTTAAAGTTGCACGAGAGTGAATTTAACTTTTATTGAGCCTTAAGGCAGTATTTAAAAATTCATACAAATACTTCGAAAGTTGGGATTAATTGAATGAGAATTGGTTAGTCTTAGGCTTAGAGGAATTGTATGAGTTAATTCCGCAATGCTCGAGAGAGATTGTGGATATATTCGTTCCTAGGCTTCACACAACCACGAAACCACTCTACTTAGGGATTGGATTAGAATAGCAAATTACGTGAATGAAACCACCTTACACTTGCTTTTATCACTTTGATTATTTGGTACTATTGTTATTCGTGAGTCGTTTTATTAAGAAAATTAGGATTTATTTAAGAAAATCACAACCACTATTCAATTTGTTCAATTTAGATAAGCAACACAAGTCAATTTCACGGGCCAAATCACAATCCCTGTGGATTCGACACTCTACTCACTATTTATTACTTGTACGACTGCGTGCACTTGCGCAAAAAGTCACAACAAGTTTTTGGCGCCGTTGCCGGGGATTGGCGCATTTGACTGTGATACTAGCTTGTGTGTTTAGACTAAATTTATTTCTTTTCAGTATTTGTTTATTTTAGTTATTTTTGCTGTTGAGTTTGTGTTCTTTCGTGTGTAGGTGACCATTGGTGTATGATCACGAGGCGTGCAAGTTCACGAGCTGAACTAGTACCTTTGGACCTCGAGATTGAAAGAGCTAACAGAAGGAGGAACGTAGCGAGAAGAGCTAGGATAGCTCAAGAACGAATCATGGCGGACAATCAGAACATGGGTGTTAATGGTGGCAATGATCAAAATGCCCCACCGAATGATCAGAATGCAAGAACATTACGGGATTACATTGCACCCCAAGCCGAATGAGCGAGAACAGGGATACAAAGGCCGCGCGTTGAGGCAAACAATTTCGAGATCAAACCGGCCTTGTTGAACATGGTGACTAATAATGTGCAGTTCTACGGCCTGCCGAATGAAGACCCCCACCAACATCTAGATAACTTTCTAGAGTTGTGTGACACCATCAAAATCAACGGGGCGTCGGACGATGCAGTAAGACTAAGGATTTTTCCTTTTTCTTTGAGGGATAAAGCCAAAATTTGGCTCAATTCAGTGCCTACGGGTCCATAACGAATTGGGAACAACTGTCAAATGTATTTCTAACGAAGTACTTTCCACCGGCCAAGACAGCCAAGTTACGTAATGATATTTCCACCTTTTCCCAAAATGGGTGGGAATCACTATACGAGGCGTGGGAGAGGTATAAGGAGCTGCTAAGGAGGTGTCCCCACCATGGACTACCTAGATGGATGGTGGTGCAAACGTTTTATAATGGATTGGGGGCCAACACTAAGTGCACAATTGATGCAGCAGCTGGAGGTTCCTTGGTTACAAAAACCGTGGATGATGCCTACAACCTAATTGAGGAGATGGCGATCAACAACTACCAATGGTCGGCGGAATCTACCACTCAAAAGAACCAAGGGGGTAAGTTAGAGCTCAATGCCATTGCATCACTCCAAGCTCAGGTAAGCGCTCTAACTCACAAGTTGGATTCCTTGAATGGTAATAATTTGAATGTTAGCCCTAAGCCTTCTTGTGAAGTTTGTGGTGATCTTAATCATGTTTCCACTGATTGCTCGTTTGGGAGTCCATTTCCTATTGTTTCTAGTGAGCAGGTAAATTTTGTGGGAGCAAACATGCATGGAAATATGCAGGGGAGGCAAGCTAACAACCCATACTCCAACACATACAACCCAGGGTGGAGGAATCACCCTAATTTCTCTTGGGGTGGTCAGAATGTGAATAGGCCACAGCACCCACCAGGATTCCAGCAGAACTATCCCCCACAGCAAGAGAAGGCGAGCTCCCTAGAGACAAAGATGGACAAATTCATTGATGTCTTGGGGCTTAAGATGGCTTCGCATGAGGAGAGTTTGAAACGGATCGAAGAGAAGTTCGATCAAATTGCCAAGAACCACTCAGCATCCATTCACAATCTGGAGGTTCAAGTAGGCCAATTGGCCAATGCATTGACTAACAGGGTCCACGGGAATCTTCCAAGTAACACTGTAGTGAACCCGAGGGAGCAATGCAATGCAATTACGCTAACGACTGGAAAAGAGTGGGAGCCGCCAAAGATATCAAATGCTGGAAGGAAAGGAGATAAAGAGGTCAAAGTACGTGAGGATGCAAAGGCCAATAAGGAAAAAGAAGAGGGGAAGAAGATTGATCAAGCTCCATTGGCACCAAAACCAAACCCTTATGAGACTAGGGTGCCTTTTCCACAACGCTTGAGGCAAGCGCAGCAGGAACAACAAAAGAAACAGTTTCTTGATATTTTTAAGAAACTACACATCAATATCCCGTTTGCTGAGGCATTGGCGAACATGCCACACTACACCAAATTCTTAAAGGAGATCATCTCAAAGAAGAAGAAGTTGGAGGAATACCAAACTGTGGCATTGACGGAGGAGTGTAGCAGCATCATCTCTCAAAAGCTGCCATTGAAATTGAAAGATCCAGGGAGGTTTACTATCCCTTGCGTGATTGACAAGTTTGAGTTTTCTAATTGTTTATGTGATTTAGGATCTGCTGTTAATTTGATGCCTCTTTCTGTTTTTTGGAAATTAGGTGTCGGTGACTTATCTCCTACTACCGTTTCCTTGCAATTGGCTGATCGATCACTCAAGCGACCTGTGGGGGTAGTGGAGGATGTCCTAGTCAAAGTTGGGAAGTTCATTTTTCCTGTGGATTTTATTGTGCTAGATTTCGAGGCTGACAGAGATATGCCACTAATTTTAGGGAGGCCTTTCATGAATACTGGGCGAGCATTAGTAGATGTAAATGCAGGGAAGTTGACTTTTCGACTTGGGGACGAAAGTATCTACTTTGACGTGTTCAAAGAGGTTAAATGCCAGATTGAGGATGATCACTGCATGAGGATAGATGCAGCTGATGATTGTGTGAGAGAGGTGATGGAGAAAACTGAGAATGAGAAAGAAGTAAAGAATGTAGAGAGAAAGAAAGATGAGGGAGGAAGTGAACATGTGTTTGAACAATTACCAAAAATCTTGAGTTCCACACCCCCTTCAAGCATTCAACCCCCTAAGTTAGAGTCTAAGCCTTTGCCACGAAATCCGAAATATACCTATTCAGGGGAGAATGAAGCTTTACAAATCATTTTAGGGTCTCCTTTGACTAAAGAGCAAAAGAGGAGAATTGTGAGGTTGATCAAGGCTCGAATTAAAGCAATGGGGTACCAAACTCCTGACGTCAAGAGTATTAGGCCTTCCATAGGCATACGTGAAGTGTTGACGGAAGATGATGCAAGACCGAGAAGAGAAGCAAAAAAGTTGTACGATGCCCGCATTATAGAAAAGAAGTCCGACATGGGAGAACAACAGGGACATTTCATGGTGAATGACCAGTGTTTGAAGGCGTATGTGAGTGGAGATGTGGACCGAGGAGGGTCGACATCATACATCAACCTCATTCTTTAAAAATGTCGAAAGGAGTCGAGCTAAAGACTATAAACAAGCGCTTTTTGGGAGGCAACCCAAATTTTTTTTTGTGTTTCTTGTGTTTTTGTTTGGTTAGACCATTTGAGGTTTTGATGTGCTATTTTGGTTGATTTGTTGTCTTTGTAGGGGATTTTCGTTTCTGGAAGATTAGGTACTTACGCGAGAAATTTTGCGTAGCTACTCAGTTTGGTAAAGTAGGTGTTTTTCGAGAGGTGAAGTTTCTGTTCAATTGGGTACTTACCCAAAATTTTTGGGTAGTAATCTAATTTTACAGAACCTTGGAAAAAAAAAGAGAGAGAGAAAAAAAGAGGGGAAGAGAGCACGTGTTTTTTTTTTTTTTTTTCTAAAAACCTAAACCTTTAACTTAAACTCTCTCCCTAATCATTTCCTTCTCTCTCTCGGCTCTCCCTCTCCCCCCCTTAAACCCTAATTTCCCCTCTTCCCCTATCTCTTCCCCTCCCTTGTCCACTGCCCAGCCGCACAGCCACCTGCACCAGAGCAACCCTTGTTTCCATCACATCTGCACCATACAGTTCCGCTCCACCACCCGAGGAGGAGGAGGAGGAGGAGGAGGATGAGACCGAGTTATATGATGCCGTCTGACCTCAGGTGTTTTCTATCCTTTTCTTTGCTTTCCGTTTTTGTTTTATTTTCGCTCTTTTAGTTCTTTGCGTTTCCGTTGTGTCTTGGCTGGCCTTACTTTCTGTACTTTGGGGACAAAGTACCATCTAAGTATGGGGGGGATTTTAATCGCCTAGGAGAAACTTATGAGGTTAATTGTTGTTGCCTATGTGTATGAAATTTGAACAAGAATTGTATATCGGCTGGAAACCCGGACGGCCAGACGAAAAGAGTCATCTTTGATGATTCGTGTCCTGGTATAACAACGCCACGTATAGTTCAAGTTCAATTCCATTGTGTTCAAGCTAAATATTGGTGATAATGGCTATATATTTTGTGTCGCGCCGTTTGTTTTGTGTCGTTCTTGGAATACACGTGCTTTGTTAAAATTCCTTATTCTATGATGATTTTATGCTATGAAACGCTATGCTTGGAAAGATGAGCATGCATGAAGCATTTTGTGTGCACTTGAAGAATGATTGTTGTTGTTTTGCTATCCCCTAATCACCTTGAGCACTTGGTTGGAGCAATGATTGCTAAATGATTTAGTGAAAATTTATATTTTTGTGAGAGGTTTTCGCATGTGCTTTAATGCATTAGGACACTAGAATCGATTTGAATTCTTGTCGAGGCGAAATCCTAGACTGTGTTAAATTGGGGAGATGACTTAGGCCATTTTTGAAAATTTTTGAGCCTTAATTGTCTATTTGTTTGCTAAACGTAGCCCTTGAGTCCCCCTTGAGCCTACATTGTGCTTAGTTCTCTTGATAGCCACATTACAAGCCCAAAAGCACAATGTCTACATATCTTAATCCTTTCTATGCACTTTACTTGAATTGTGATAATTGTGGAGTTATTCAGTGGATATGTGGAATTATGAGGGGATTAAGTGGAGGCTTATACGTATACTTGATTTCGGGATATACTAGCTCGCTTTAGGAAGAGAAAAAAAAAACATTTGCTGAAAAAAAATGTGAAAAAAAAGAAGAAGAGAAGAATGAAGAAAAAAAAAAGAAAATGAAAGAAAAAGCGAGCTAGCACTCTCAAACACCCAATGAAAAAAAAAATTATATGGAGAGTGATGCTTTTGAATAAGTTTGGGGGAGTGGAATGCTCGAAGAATGCTCTAAAAACTCCAACTTGTCCAATTTAAGTAACTTGGGTGCATGAGCCACACACTTTTCTATGTTTTCCTACCCTTCACCCAAGCCCTACATTACAAGCTTAATTAAGTCCTATCGATTCCCAGTTTATCGTTGTCTACATTAGTGGAGATAAGAATGAAAAACCGACTTATGGAGTCCACTTTTTGCGCCTATCGCAGGAATATAAATTGATCCGGATTGTTGGTGATTGTTGCTCTTGATCATATCACATACGATAACACGGGGGATGCTTGACAATGATGGTTGTTTGTAGAGTGCGCATGGAATGTTAATTGTTTGCACATTGAACTAATGACATAGTGCTTAATAGTTTCTGAGAAAAACAAAGGGAAGTTTTAGTTTGGTGCGCAGTGTTCCCAGAATGAGCTTTCACTGTGTCCAAGTCCCTTGTGTTGTTAATTTGGAGTTGCTCGAGGACGAGCAACATTTAAGTTTGGGGGAGTTGATAAGTCCGTACTTCTACGTGATTTTTATGGTTATTTTGATGGACTTATCATGTATTTTTGTTCATTTGAACTTCGGTATGCCTAAATTCGAGATAAATCGTATTTTGTAGGTAAAATGGCAAAAATACCATCAAGGAGATGAAAAAGTGGAATCAAGAGTTGGGTACCTATGCAAGATATTTTGGGTACCAACCCAATTTCAGAGTTTTTGAGAGATTTTGAGAAGAAATGAATCTGTAAATTTGGGTACGTACCTAGGAATTCCGGGTATGTACCCAAATTCAGTCAGTGAAGTGTTGAATGAATCTGTAAATTTGGGTACGTACCCAAAATATTTCGGGTACGTACCCAAAACCCACGGCAAAAAATTTTCAGTTTTCCTAGTGCGATTAGGACTCTAATTTTGGAAGGTGTCTCTAGGGTTTTTCCACCCTTTTTAAGTCCAGAAAGAGGGAGGCGGCTACTGTTCACGTTTTTCCTTAGGTTTTAGAGTTTAGAACTTTGTTTTTCTTATTTTTTTTATCTTTGGGGGATTTTTTGGAGAACGGAAGAAGGAGACAACAAGAACGAAGGGAAGAATAACCGTACGAGGGAGTTCTACACCTGAAAATTCCAGCAATTAAGTTCCCTTTTTCTCTTTTCATGAGTTCTCTTTTATATTTTGTTATTATGTTCAATTTCATTATGAACTAATTTCAATTAAGTGTAAGGATGGTGTAATTCATTGTTTATTTGCTATTCTATGAAAATCCTACGAGTTTGAATTGGTTTTCATATATTTTTCTTGTTGTGCGATTCTTGTGTAATGGTTTAATACGAGGTTAGGGTTTGATCACCCCTAATTATCGAATTTGGGAATCGTGATGAGGTCGAGAGACGATTCACGATATTAGCTCTAATTAGACAAGATCAATGGGGTTAAAGTTGCACGAGAGTGAATTTAACTTTTATTGAGCCTTAAGGCAGTATTTAAAAATTCATACAAATACTTCGAAAGTTGGGATTAATTGAATGAGAATTGGTTAGTCTTAGGCTTAGAGGAATTGTATGAGTTAATTCCGCAATGCTCGAGAGAGATTGTGGATATATTCGTTCCTAGGCTTCACACAACCACGAAACCACTCTACTTAGGGATTGGATTAGAATAGCAAATTACGTGAATGAAACCACCTTACACTTGCTTTTATCGCTTTGATTATTTGGTACTATTGTTATTCGTGAGTCGTTTTATTAAGAAAATTAGGATTTATTTAAGAAAATCACAACCACTATTCAATTTGTTCAATTTAGATAAGCAACACAAGTCAATTTCACGGGCCAAATCACAATCCTTGTGGATTCGACACTCTACTCACTATTTGTTACTTGTAAGACTGCGTGCACTTGCGCAAAAAGTCACAACACACACCAGCCTTCCACCACCGCCGCTTCTCCATTGCCCGCCACCCCTGCAACTTATTCAAGATTTTTACCTTCTAAATCTTTATTAATCTTTTATATGTTTGTGTTGTATAATTAGATTTAGGATTGAAATTTTCAATGAGATCTGGATTCGCAAGTCAATTATTCTCCATGATGCATTATTGATTTATTTATTTTTTTCAATTAAATGGTGTGGTTTACTTTCAAGAATTAAAAGAAAAGGATAACACACAAAGTGAGAAAAACACTGAATATAGATAATCATCGATCAGGCGAGGTTATGTGTCATCCATCAGATGGAACTGCTTGAAAATACTTTGATCAAGAATTCCCTGAATTTGCGCGAGAACCAAAAAATGTGAGGCTAGTTTTGTTTGATGATGGGTTTAGTTCGTAGTCTCAATCAGCATCACTTTATTCTTATTGGCCCGTCATTGTCACACTGTGCAATTTGCCCCCCAAAAATGTGTATGACGATATTGTATATGTTCTTGACATGTATCATACCCGGGTGTAAAATATCAAGGCCAATGTTAATGTATAATTGCAGCCATTGATTGTTGAGCTAAAAGAGTTCTGGGATGTTGGTGTACCCATATACGATGCATCATCTAAGCAAACTTTTCAAATAAGAGTTGCATTGATGTGGACTCTTAACGATTTTCCAGCGTATAGGACAATGTTAGGTTGGATGTCTGCTAGTAAACTAGCTTGCCTGTATTGCATGGGTTAAAACGAGATAGTCATATTAAAGCATAGTCAAAAAAATAGTTGGTTTGATTGTTACCAGCAATTTCTGGTCATGAATCATCCATATAGGAGAAATAAAATCGGGTTCAAAAAGAATCGAACCGAGTATGATCCTCCACCTCCCAAGTTGAGTGGCCTTGAAATATGGAATTAGGTCTGTCACCTACCAAAGGTTACAGAACAACACGATATAGTTAGGATTGATGGTTATGAAACAAAGCACAATTGGCTAAAACAAAGTATTTTCTGGGAGTTGTCTTATTGGAAGGATTTTGCTAATACGTCATGATTTAGATGAAATGCATAGCGAAAAGAATGTGTTTGATAATATATTCAATATGGTTATGGACATTAAAGGGAAAACTAAGGATAATGTGAATGCACGTCTGGATATAAAGGAGTTTTGCAGGCAACGTGAACTAGAACTAGTGCCCAAGCCTCATGGTTAGCGGTAGGGGTGACAAACGGGTGGGTTGGGTTAGTTTTGGGTTGGGTTTGGGTTGGGTTGGGTTGAACCCTAATGGGTCCAAAGCAAATGAATGCGTATTTATTAAATGTGTAATTAGAAAATGTAGTGGATTGTTAATTAGCCGTTCATCAATAATTATTATTTATTAGAGATGTCTAATTAAAAATAAAAATAAAAGGCCTGTTGACGATGTTATTAATTACAAGACCTATTTTTACTCTTTTTTAATATTGTTTTATGAAAATAATATTAAACAAATTTTTGATTCTACGACCAACAAAAAATTTATATTTTATATTTGAAAAAAGTAAACTAAATACATACTCTCCAAATAAAATGAGAATCAACATTTCAACTCGATAAAGCTTTTTAACACCAAATGAAATGAAAACAAGTCCAAACACACTTTGCTAGATATATAACACTTTCTAGTAACTAATATTTTTAATTCTCGACATTTAATTTAATACTCTTTGACAGAAGTAATAAATAAATAAATAAAAACAAAGGTCTCAAAGGCTAAACTTTTTAGTATTTATTACAAGAATGTTTAGTAAAAATTTTTTACTGTCATGAGTTATTGTACAAGCACTATTAATTATTCATGGTGGTAACTTTAAATACGAAACTTTTTGTTAATATTTAAATCTTACTGTGAAAAAATAGATCTCTTAATAAGCATGTAGTGATTAAAAACTAAAAAACTAATTCATGCCATATTAGTTACAATTATTTTGCACACTTTTATTGGTGATAAAAGAATAATTGTGACTTACAAACATCTTATATTAGTACCAATTTTCATATTTTCACTTAATTAATTATTTATTAGGAAATTATACCATTTTTCTATAATATTTAATTATACTAATTATAAGCTTGTATTGAACATATGCATGTGGATTTACTGAAAATCATTCACAGGTATTGTCAAGTATTATAGGTTGGCCAAACTATATTTAGAAGAGGGAAATCTCGAATTTTCTAAGGTAAAATTGGCTCTTCTTTTTACCCCGAATTTCCCTTTTTCCTTTAGTGTATATATATAGATATTATACATTATATATATATATAATATATTATATACATGTTATATATATTATATATACATTATATATATATATATATATTCTGTATGTATGTTTATATAGCACTTGGTTTCAAAACCAAGAATACATACTATATAAGGTAGGGAGAGAGAGAGAGAGAGAGAGAGAGAGAGAGAGAGAGAAATTGTGTAGGTTTTTGGTAGTAAAGAGTGAGTGTATATTTTAGGTAGACTTTTTTAGTATTTTGGGTCAAATATACAAATCCATTTTAAATTCATTACAAATCCAATAGGAACCATTTTAAACCCATTATAAATCCAAAACCATCTCAACCTAATTGAACCCAGAACTAACCCAACACATTAAGTTTTTTTTAAAACATAACCTAACCCAACCCAAAACCAACCCAACCTATTAAGTTTTTTTTAAAACCTTACCCAACCCAAAACCAGTTGGGTTGGGTTGAACCCATGGGTTGAAGCTCATTTTGGCACCCATAGTTAGTGGGGTAAACCACAGGCAAAATGTATATTCACGTTAGAACATAAAAAGAATGTGTTTGGAATGATCCCACTCCCCAATGAGGAACTCACATTTGAGACGAGGAATGCAAGATTGTTGAAGTCAAGAAAAGTGGTCGGTATAGCAGGCATGATTCATTCATAATCATAACTTTGTGGAAGATGTTGATGACAAATGTCATAATGAGTTTGAAAATGTTACTACTCCACAATCGGAAGAGGAAAGTGAATTTAGTGATAAGGAGGAGGATGACAATGATGATAGTGAGAAGGAGGTCGAATATGATGACAAAAGTGACGAGGATTAGAGTTTAAATGTTAAACAAAAGTTTGCACATATGTTGTCAACAATTTGTTTTTTAATTTTAATGGTGTAGCTTCAAGTTTTTTCTGAATTGTGTTACTATGCGTATATTTGTTGTTATTCTTGTTTATTTATCTTCGTTTCATGGTCTTAATTGTTTGCGATACAAAAACTCAGATGAACCAATTGCCTTGTGTTCAGAGTAAAGTTTTGCATGGTGAGGCCGCAAGGCAGGGCAACTCTACTCATCGCTCCACACATGCCCAGCTGCTACCTCCTCACATACCCCGATTGATTCCCCATCACATACTCCGCTACTACCCCCTCATCTTCCCATAATGAGTATATGCCTAGCCCGTACCTAGAATCTCCATCCACCTCACCCATAGATCTCTCTCTATTACTAATTGCTTTTGCACCTTCTTATGAGGATGGTAGAAACAATACATATAACATGCCTAGTGAACCACCTACTTGTAAAATTAAGCTAAAATCGGCTGGAGGTCCCACAATGCTTCGTGAGTATTTTTAGTTACAAATCCATGTTTTCACATTTGGTTATTTAAATATATGATAATATTTATAGTGATTTCATTAAAATGCTGCACAGATATATAAAGAATTTAGATGGCACCCACACCGTCTCTGATGTCATTAAACATTGTTTAAAAGATTCCTATTATAGGTGGCGGCTTATCCCACCTTATAAGTTTGACTCGATGTTTGATGAGTGGAAAGTCATTTATATTACGTAAGTGTTAATTAATTATTACATGAATATATTATTACCTTTTTTTTAAATTTTGCAAAAGCATTTCTATTACCAGACTCAATATGAGGTACATATGAAGAAGGCTTTTATTTTTAATGGATGATAGCGTTTGGTTGGCATATATTATGATATTAGGGATAGCAGGAAGAGGCCTCCATAGATGCTGCCTAATACCAACCCAAACTTGTGTAAGTATTGGGCATCCCCAGCTTTTAAGAGAATTTCTGATCAAAATAAGAAAAATAAAATCTCCCTAATTGGAGGTACAACCTACACAATGGGACCCAAATCTATGGTCACTATTGTAGATGAGATGGCAAAACTTTATTATTTTTATTCTTATAATCAATCTTCAATTTGTTGTAGATATTATATATTAAGTATAACAAATGCTTTTTTTTTTTGTTGATGGAGGAAAATAATGGTGTACAACAATTGCCGACAAGCATCGTCCTTAGAACGAGTCAGAGGAAGGCCGACAAATAGATTGTCGATCCCCATGCATTTGAATTCATTGTAAGTGTATTCTTTCTATTCTCAGAACTAGTTATTTAATATAAGTAAACATCTCCTTCAATATCAAAATAATTTTGATGTATTTTAATATGTATGAAAAATATGAAGCAATAAAGCAACGTCAACAACAACGGTCTGACCCTAGTGAGATTGGGTCTACCAGCACTGCACAGTGTAAACTTTGGTTGTAAGCTGAACCTGTTAGAGGGCCCAACAAAAAGGGTCGCACATATTG
>CM047871.1:19337059-19363096 GCA_026212405.1 Petrea volubilis | reverse complement strand
AATTTCTGCCTAGAAATGGAAGATTCATCCTGTACAGCTACCTGATCTGACAATAAATTATGCTGATTACCCTGGAGAAAATTACTAGCCATTGACATTTGAGTCATTGAAGATCTATCCATCACCATTTGAGAATACTGGTTTACAGGTAAACCCCTCGAACTAGAAACAGGAACTCCATATAGAGATTGATCAACCTGTTGGGGCACCAAATCCACCGAGCGCTGTGTCTGGCCAAGGTTTGGTGGAAAACTAAGTGCATTTTGAGACCCTTGCATGGTAGGAGAACCCCGGTTCAGCCAGTTTGTACCAAGCTCAGCTGTCCAAGAGTACTGTAATGCATCAGAATTTGGACCGCCGTTGACCAATGTGGACTGACCGGCAGATGTCTGTTTAGCTAAGGGGGAAACCTGATTAATTAAATTATGTTGTCTTAAATCAAATTGCTGAAGTTGATGCTGCCTCTGAAGCTCTTGCATTTTTCTGATCATGAGTTGCTGCATGTCGTTGACTCCAGACTGCTGACGTTGCAGAGATTGTGATATGCTTGATTGCTGATGGCTCATCTGCTGCTGACCCCCAAAGAGATCAAAACTGACAGGAGATGCTGATGTTTCCAATCTAACTGAAGCTTTTGCCTGATGGTTAGTACCACTCCCTTGCTGTAGTTCACGAACAGATAAACCTCTTGAGGTTATTAAATTACGCTGATCAGAATCTGGATCCACTGCCAGAAAGTTTGCTTCATTCTGTCTTGTCTGGTGAAATTGATTTCCATACATGAAGCCATTCAAATTTGGCTGTTCGTTTAGGGACTGACTTTTAGCAAAATCAGGCCTTGCATTTGACTGAGTAAAGCTCAATCCATGTGTCGCGTGAGGCGGATAGCTGCCTTCTCCTCTATGCGTGTCTGCTCATGCAAACAGAATAAATATCAGAAGATCAGTTAATGCATGTCAACTTATGGGACTTAAGATGAAATATGGCAAAGAAAAGATTAAAACTCCAGTAGAGGGCAAAATACCCAAAACAAAAACAAGACTTGCATATAATATTTTTTAACTTGATGTTGATGGATCCATGTTATACCTGAGTTTTGCGAATAACCTTTATTATTAGAATTCAATGGATCAACTTGTCTTTGGCTGCCAGCCCAAAAGTTGCTGTTCAGCACTGGCCAATTCCCTTCCAGAATTTGTGAATGAGGCTGCCCCTGCAATGAGTTGTCTTGTGCAAAATAATTGTGAACCCTATCACCTAGTTCGTTGCCAGGCATAGATGGTTTCTGGCACGTTGGTATGCTTCAATTTTACAAATAAAGAACTAAATACTTAAATTTTGAAATTCCTTCTCACTCCTATCCATCTATACAATACAACCAACTTAAATCTGATTAAAAACAAAATTACAACTGCATCACCATTTGCCTGAAAATTAATCATCAATCCCTGTTCCTAAACTGAAGGCGGCCTCCTGAGAAGAAAAACTATGACCAGTTATTATGAAAATTACAAAAAATAAACATGATCACTGTAAACCATAAGCCACCTTTGAAGTTACTAGTAACAAATATATGCACAACAATGCGATGGCCAGACGCTGGCAATCATCTTAACAAAGGCATAATAGCAGCCATAATCCATCAGTTCTCCACATTATCCATTTAAGAGTCAAAAAGGAATCATAAGAGGGGAACACAAGAAAAATTTGCAGCACTTAAGGGCAACATGGAAGTAGATAAGTTGGCATTTCTGTGCACAAACAAATACGAGTATCAAATCCAAGAAAAAACAACTGATGTGAAATTCTTACAAAATGCTGGAATTTCACTCAAGTACATTCAGATGTATACAGAGTACGAATTTAAGTGCGACCATGTGCAAGCTCATGCATGTGCAGAAAGACCTGAGACAAGCTCACACATTTTTGATGCTTATATAGCCCTACATGCTAAAGTGTAGATAAAGTTCAATGCTGACACCAACGGCCAAAAAATTGCAGTGGGAGCACAAAAGCACCCAAATAGCACAGGGATAACCCACTTAAGACCAGAGAAACCATTGGAACAGAGTGAACCAAGGCAGTCCCTTTCCTATAAATACGACATTCTTTTCCCCACAGATCAAGCAGTGATCATGTCCAACTATCTTTGTCATTCAAAGATGAATTTCTAGGATGTTTGACGTATGTTCAAAAGGATCTTATGAGTTTTGGGGCTTATAAAATGTTTTTAGGACTAACAACTTGTTAGCACGCAATATATGATCTTAGAGCTTGCATGAGATGAAGAGTTATTAGTAAGGCAATCTTACAGCTTCTACAGTCAAACTAAGATGTTAATTTCTTCACTAAGTTGTGAGCTTCCTGCTCAACTTAAGGAGATTAGAAGTTCCTAGCATATTATCTTTCAGCTCCCATCTAAATGATTATTGTTTTCTTTTCTTTTTTTTTTTTTTTAATTGTACACCCTCTAAAAATATCTAATGCTAAGCTTGTAAACCTCTTGTCTCATATTTATGACTGAAAAATATGATTAGACAAATGCTCTCTGAGTGCTGAAGAGAACAAAATATTAAGTTCGTAAAATATAGGGGATGGTCGGATACTTGAAAGGGATTCCCAAATGTATTGCTACCCTTATGATAAACACAAGTTTAGTTCGTTTGGAGTACAAACACAACTAAATAATCCAGACATGAACCAAGTACCCAAATTTGGCAAAATATCCAACACATATGGCAACAAATGTCCTTTGACTTGCAATTGTTCTGCTGGCTTCTAACTACCATACGTTGACACTCACAAGATTACCATGAATTTTGCATAATCTTCAAGGAATTGATACAAGCGACTTATCATATCAAAAGGAAAAAAATTCAGCCCTTTGCTACCCAAAGTAGGATTGAATCATCCTCCACAAGATTGCACATACAGAGAATTAACATCCTTCAAATTCTGTCTGTTGAATGCCCATTCACTCAACTGCCGCCCAGTTGATTGAAACCTTAGAGAATTTCCATCAAGTACAACTTTACCCTTTAAAACACAACTCAAAAATTTTCGGCCTTGCTTACCCATTAGATCAATTCTTTTGACAATTGTGGCTTTCATTTGAACTTAATTTCATTTTTATGGAAACAGTTCCACAATAACACATTTAAAGCCTTTAGATTTGATTGAAATAATACCACACATGAATATCCATCATTTTGTGAAGTGTACCTCCTTTGACCTAATCTCTTACACCACTAACACCTGCACCCCCAATATGGAAAGCTCTAACAAGCTACAGCAAGACAATCAGAAGGACATATGTATGCTATCAAAGGAAAGATAGGATGATAGGTGTGCAGGAAACCAAGAATGCTGCATGACTTAAAAGCAATAGAAAAGCTTGAGGTTGCGATGTTGATGTATTGCGAAGTCCACAGACAACAAGAAGAGTGTAAAAGATAGCAACTGGGCATCTGGCACACCAAACATGATAAAAATACAAGTCCTAGAGGAAGTGCTAAACAGGATGATGTGGTAGTTTTAGCCAGCATTTTTTTCCTTTCACTGGTTACTATGTTCATTCATGATGCAAAGACCAAGATAGAAGTGTAGAGTTCTAAGTCACTTCCTGATGCATCTTGAGAGAGCTTTGTTGATTGATCCCCCTCATTCATTAACTTTATTTACATGCAATTCACTTAATTCAAGGAAAAAATTAAGCATGTACAACTGAGTGAAACTTTAGCTATTTTCTCGCACGATTTTCCAGGAAAAAAGGATCGCCTACACATTCAAATGGTACAAAAAATCAACATATCTTCTATGCCCAGCATGACTTTACATTCACTAACTTTTTCCAATGATTCAAAAATTCCTAAACTATAGATCAACCACTGATACCGGCAGACATGTGATACAGGATATTTCTAACTTGTAACATATCCCAGAGCCTTTCAATCTGTCTAGGTCAAGTGCGTTATAAAAAACTAAACTTGATAGATTGTAGGATACTCTTAAGAATCCTCATGCTAGGTAGCAGCCAATGGTTCTACACACATATTATCTTTTTTACAGACAACCAAGAAACTAAATTAGCACCCACCCCACCCCACAAAAAGCAAGAAAACTAAAAAGAAAAGAATGGCAAAAAAGAGAAGAAAAAGAGCACAATTATTAATTCAAATGCCAAAGAGAACACAAAAGGATTTGTCACTCCTAAAGCAGAAGCTTACAAAAGAGAAAATCACACCGAGAGATACAGGGTGAAGCCATCAGAATTTACAATGCTCACAGGGCCCAAGGCTCTTCATATCATTCTCTCTAAAGATTCATCCCCATAAAATGCCTATAACCAACTACACCATTCTCAAATTCCTAACAACCTACCTCGACGAAAAAACTAAATAAACCATCCTAAAATCGCAAAAAACATCTCATAAACCAAGACATAACCATTCCAATGCGAAACATTTTCGACAAACTTTAAAAAAAAAAAGGATCGACCTTACTACGCCATCACAATCACAAATTGACTTAAAGATTGAGACTGCTGCACTGAAACAAACTAAAACTAAACCTCCTCACAAACTCTAACCCCAAAACCCTAGCCAACATCTGCACACACCCAAGCATGCTACACCAAAAACTACATACACAGACCACAAAAAGAGGATTAGTTTTAGGGTTTGCGATGAGACTTACCTGAATACCGCGATGGGAAAAAAGCGTGCAAAAATGGAGCTGAAAATCGATCTTCACGCACGTAGAAATTTTTGGCTAGGGTTTTGAATCGGCAAGAGGGAATGTGGGAGCTCTAGAGTGAGAGAGAGAGAGAGACAGAAAAAAGAGAGACGAAGTGCTGTGTGAAAGATAAAGTATTGCGAAATTTTCAACGAACTGTGCGAGAAAGGTTAGGTGCTAACCGAGGCTAAGGCTCGGAAGTGCCGAACCGAGCGCTGCGCTTGATTGGAAAGCGCTCCACGGGAAACTGGATGGACATCCAATTGTGGTTCGCCATGTGGCACAGAAAAATTATGAGCCTTTTTGGGATCCATATTTTTTAAAATATTAATAATCACAATTTGCAAGCATGTGAAGAGATGTATAAATATAAAAAGGTCCACACTTTTTAAAATAAAAACACAATTTGCATGCATGTTAAAAATACAAATAGGAAAAACAATCGTTTACAGAGTTGCATACAGACTTACAAATTGAATTGATTTTTAACACGATAAATTTCAGTAAGAAGTAAGACTTTTTGTTTTCTAGCATATATAATCAATTTGAGACATGAGACATACGCATAGTAATGGAAAGTTTTATAGATTAAGATAGTTGCATTTAAATAACAAGTTTCAAAATAATTAACTTTTCTTAAATGATTTGTCTTTCCAATCTCTAATGTTTTCTTGGAGATGGGGTTTAAATACTTGTAATACAATTTGTTTGAGTTGAGAAAAGCTACTCATTTTACCCTTGTAATATCAAGTTACTTATATGCATATTTAAGCTCAGTTATATAAACTACATTTACTTGTTTTTAAGATACGAACATTAACTTCACTTATTAACTTGGAATAATTAAGATCCAAATTAGCTTATTCAATTATGACTAATCAATTTTACAGTTATTTTCATCTCTTGCTCAAGAGGTTATCCCTCACTTTTAACATCCAACTCACATAAACTTTGAATTTCCAATGGCTCCATTTGTATTATGTTTTGGTTAAATATTCAATTAAAAAATTATTTGAACCCAACATTACAAGAAAACGCACATTTTCCTGCAATAGGAGTGTCACATGGTGGCGCATCGGAGGTAGCCGTTGGTGGGGCTCTCCGGCAACCCACGGTTGTGTTCCAAACATTTTACTCCGATGATAGGAGTTTCTACAGGAGTTCGGCAGCTATCCTACTGAACTGTTGTTGAGAAGTGAAGGGTTAAATTTGATTCTGAAAAATCAAGAGTGACTCAAAGTTATGACAAAGGTCAAAAGTCACTCAAGTTATTATATGTCATTAAGTTGGTAAATTCTAAAATTAGCAATCCAAGAGTTCATTCATAGAACTTAGACAAAAGAATGAATTTTAAGGGTCATAGTATTTAATAGGAAACTAGTATAAATAGTGACTATGTGATAAGCATTTTGTGTGAGTAAGTGAAAGAGTAAGAAGAGAAAAGAAAAGTTGAGTTGTAAAAGTATTTGTTCAGTAAAATTTGAGTAAAATAGAAGTGTTGATTTAGTAGAGAAAATTTGAGTGTTCTCATCTCCATTTCCTCGTCTTCTAAATTTCAAGTACTCTTTTAAACCAGCCCCACCACGTTTTCTCAACAAATTGGTATCAAATCCATGTTGAGATGGCAACTACAAGAGTTTTTCCATTCCTAAAGCTCACAAAAGAAAACTATGAAAAATGGAGTATCCAAATGAAGGCATTCCTAAGAGGACAAGGTGTTTGGGATGCAACTGAAGAGGAATATGAGGAACTTGCGAATTTGGCAACTGCAAGTAAAGAAGAAGAAAAAAATGCAAAAGATGACAAGATAAGAGATCAAAAGACCCTCTCATTGATCTAACTTGCATTGGATGACAATATTTTTGAGAAAATTGCACAAGTTAATACCACAAAGGAAGTTTGTCACAATCTAACTAATACCGTCAAAGGTATTGACAAGGTGAAGAAAGTAAGGTTGCAAGCCTTACGAGGTGAATTTGAGTTGCTGCAAATGAAAGAAAACTAGTCCTTTTTCGACTATATCTCAACAGTACTTTCAGTTGTAAATCAACTTGAAAGTAATAGCGAAAAGATGAAAGATGCCTGAGTCATTGAGAAGATACTGCGGTCTCTCAATCCAAAATGTGATGATATCGTTATTGCCATAAAGGAGTCTAACGATATGGAAGAAATGAAAGCTGATGAGTCAGTAGCCAAATTGCAAGTTTACGAAGAGAAAATGAAGAAGAGAGCTAGAGAGCCCATTGAACAAGTTCTTCAAGTCAAGATGAAACTCTACGAAAAAAAAGACAACGTTAATAGGAGCAATCAATAAGGTGGTTGCTCACCTTATCACAATCGTAGATGAGGTTGTGATAGAGGACTAGGTGCCCATATTGCCAATCAAGGTGAAAAGAAACAAAGTGAATCCACTCCAATACAATGTGGATTTTGAGGTAGAGGATTCCAAATGAGGTGGCAAAATAAAAGAGACATTAAACGCTACAACTGCATCGGCACGTACACTATGCCTCTAAGTGTCAAAGTGAATCTAGCAAAGAGAAGAAGAAGACCCACCTCACTGAGTAAAAGAATGTAGGTGGTGACACGGTCATCTTGTTGACATACAACAAATGAGGTGAAGGAGATATGAGCACTTGGTACCTCAACACAGGTGCTAGGAATCACATGTGTGGTCACAAACATATGTTTGCCGAAATGGATAATTCAGTGACAGGAAACATTTCTTTTGGAGATTTGTCAAAGATTTCTATCAAGGGACGAGGTAAAACTCTAATCTGTTTGAAGAATGGAGATCATCGGTTCATTTCAAATGTGTACTATGTCCCTGGGATGAATGCAAATATCTTACGCATAGGCCAGCTTTTGGAAAAAGGCTAAAGCTATGAACCTGTACTTATGAGATGACAAAGGGGTATATTAGCTATTGTGCCCATGACAAGTAATACAATGTTCAAGAACGATGTGGCAAAGTGCTTGAAGGCGTGCTTCGAGGATAAATCATGGTTATGGCACTTAAAGCTTTAACATCTCAACTTTGGAGGCCTTAAGTTGATGTTGAATAAGAGGATGGTGAAGGGATTTCCTTCTATTGACCACCTCGATCAGCTATGCGAGGGTTGTCTTGTAGGGAAGCAACATCGACATAACTTTCCCAATAAGACACAAACAAGACCAAGAAAACCATTGTGCCCATGACAAGTAATACAATGTTCAAGAACGATGTGGCAAAGTGCTTGAAGGCGTGCTTCGAGGATAAATCATGGTTATGGCACTTAAAGCTTTAACATCTCAACTTTGGAGGCCTTAAGTTGATGTCGAATAAGAGGATGGTGAAGGGATTTCCTTCTATTGACCACCTCGATCAGCTATGCGAGGGTTGTCTTGTAGGGAAGCAACATCGACATAACTTTTCCAATGAGACACAAACAAGACCAAGGAAACCATTGGAATTAGTTCATACCGAAATATGTGATGATATCACTCCGACGTCACTTGATAAGAACATGTATTTCATCTTGTTTATTGACTGATTATAGCAGGAAAACAAGTGTGTACTTTATCTAAGATAAATTAGAAGCATTTTTAGCCTTTAAAAGATTCAAGGCACTCATGGAGAAGCCAAGTGGCTACCAAATTAAGTCACTTCGATTAGACTAAGGTCGAGAGTTCACCTCATAGGAGTTTAAGGTATACTGTGATGAACAAGGTATTTGACGGTACATGACGAATCCACACTCCCCGCTACAAAATGGAGTGGCAGAAAGAAAGAACATGTCCATATTTGCTTAAAGAGTTGTAGGTAGAAGCTGTTGAGTGTGTTGTGTAGTTTTTGAATAGGAATCCAACTAGGAGCTTGTGGAACCAAACACCACAAGAGGCGTGGAGTGGATATAAGCCAAGTGTATCTCATTTGAAGGTTTTGGAAGCATTATCTACATGCATGTTCCTGGATAATAAAGAAGTAAGTTGTATGACAAGAGTACGATGTACATTTTTATTGGTTATGATCAATATTTCAAAAGTTATAGGTTGTATAACCCAACTAACAACAAGGTGACAGTGAGCCATGATGTTCACTTTGATGGAAAGAGCTCATGGAATTAGAGCTTACAACAAAAAGAACAGTACAGTTTTTACCCAATAGATGTGGAACCAGATCAGAATGAAAAGGAAGACTGACATGCAAGAGCCAATCACTCCAATGGAACAATCAAGATCCAATTCCATTTCAACATATGCAAAATATAGCAGTCGACCTAGAAGGAACAGATCACTTGTTGAAATATATGATGAATTGAATGAAAATGATACATTGTTTTATCTCTTTGCAAATACAAAACGAATTGACTTCAAAGAGAATTAGAATGCCCAAATGGATTGTGGCCACGAATGATGAGATTGATGACTTCAAATGAAATGACATATGAGAGGTTACCTCATTGCCGTAAGCATGTAAGCCCGTTGATGTAAAATGGGTTTACAGAATCAAAAGAAGAGAAGTGGAGCGCTATAAGGTGAGGCTCATAGTAAAAAGATTACAAGTAGATAGCCGAAATTAACTCTAATGAAGTCTTTGCCCCAGTCGCAGGGTTGGAAATCATGAGATTTCTCATCTCATTAGCAGCTCAAAATAAGTGAAGGACCTATTAGATAGAAGTAAAGTTCGCTTTCCTAAATGGTTACCTTGTCGAGGAGTTCTACGTCAAATAACCGGAGAGTTACACTATTCGAGGTCAAGAAGACAAGGTGTTGAGGTTAAAGAAAGCATTGCATGGATTAAAGCAAGCATCGATGGCATGGAACAATTGCATCGACAAATATTTTCAAGAGAAATAATTTACACTATGTTCGGCTTAGCCTGCTTATTCTAGAGAGTGTCTATCTCATGATCAAGATTTCTCCAACTCATCTTTATTTTTGCATGCATGTGTTCTGTCTCATTTTGTAGTACTATGTTCATATGCTTGGATCATATTGTCAATGCATATAATTATTGCCTTGAAGTTCCACATTGGATCAAGAACAAGGTCATAAGGATCAAAAACTGCTAATTCATACAGAGCTATTAAGCTCACCCAACTAGTAATTAGAGTTGTATGCATTATATAAACGAAAAGCAAGCAGTCAGGATCGTTCAATACAATGATATAAACACAATATCAAGGCAAACCTATAGAAAATACCCCTTTATTTTAGCAATAAATAAATAAATAAATAAACACTACGTAACTATATTGTATTGGAAAAATGCCCTCATGAACATGCTCTCTATGTAAAGATGGAAAATGATAACATTTTCATGGCCACATTTTCACAGCCAACAATGTAACAATGATGGATGAGTTCAAGAGAGATATGTCAAGGAGTTTGAGAGGTTGACATTGGAATGATGTGAGACTACCTTGGAAATTGAGGTGAAACAAGAAGATGATGGAATTTTCATTTCTCAAAAAGGCTATCCAAAAGAAGTGCTAAGGAAATTCAAGATGGAGAATTGCAAGCCAATCAACACTCCAATCGAAGAGGGAAAGAAGTTATTAAGTCACATCACCGGAGAACCAGTTGATCCCTACCTTTTTCAAGAGTTTGGTTGGGTGTTTTGAGGTACTTGACATGAACAAGACTAGACATCCTTTATGTCGTTAGAATGGTTAGCCAATACATAGAGTACCCAACATCCTATCACTTCAATGTGGCGAAAAAGATACTTTGCTATAACAAAGGTACAACAAGTCTTGGTTTATTCTATCATGCCACTAATGACATGAAGTTGGTTGGATACAGTGATAGCGATTGGGCCGGAGATATTGATGACTGTAAAAAAATCACAGGATTTGTGTTTTTCTATGGAAAAACTATTTTTTTTCTTGGAGTTTGAAAAAGCAGCCTATAGTGACTTTGTCAACATGTAAAGCTAAGTATTTGGCTACTGCATGGATAGTTTGCCATGCATTATGGCTAAGAAGTTTATTCAACGAGCTCAATTTCAAACAAGGTGATTCGATAGAGATTTATATCGAGAACAAGTCGGTTATTGCCTTAGCAAATAACCTAGTTTACCATGATCAGAGTAAACACCTATTTCCATTTCATCCGAGAGAGCATCACTAAGAAAGACGTGCAAGTGAAGTACGCCAAAATTGAAGATCAAGTTGCCGGCATCTTTACAAAGCCACTCAAACGAGAAGTGTTCGAGAAGTTGAGGAGTCTTCATGAAACAGGAGAATCAAGCTTACGGGGGGCGTGTTGAGAAGTGAAGGGTTAAACTTGGTTTTGAAAAGTCAAGAATCACTCAAAGTTATGGCAAATGTCAAGAGTCACTCAAATTATTACATGTAATTAAGTTGGTAAATTCTAGAATTAGTAGTCTAAGAGTTCATTCATTGAACATAAATAAAAAAAAAATTTAAAGTCATAGCATTTGATAGGAGACCAGTATAAATAGTGGCTATGTGCTAGGCATTTGGTGTAAGCGAGTCAGAGAGGAAGAAGAGAAAAGAAGAGTTAAGTTGTAAAAGTGTTTGTTCAATAAAGTTTGAGTAAAATAGACGTACTGATTAGGCAGAAAAAATTTGAGTGTTCTCCTCTCCACTTCTTCTTCTTCTTCTAAATTTCAAGTACTCTTCTACATCACCCACCATGTTTTTACAATAGCTGTCACCAGCGGTAGTCTGGCTAATTTTCGGCGACCGTTGTTTTCGACGACAGTCTGGCAACCCTGAAAAATCAATTAGGGGTTTTTTCGGGTGCCCCCTTCCTCTAGTTTCTCATCATTTTTTTTCCTTTTTCTAGCGAAAAAGCCGTCGAATATTCGCCAGAGAACTTGTGCTTTTTTGTGGTGTAAATATATATTAAAAATTTATTATATTTAAAACTTGACTTAAAATAACTATAAAATAAAAGATATGGATGAAACCGTAGGATTTGACTTATTTGAAAAATGATTAATAGATATATGAATTCATTGTTTGCATTTTCAAGGCTAGAGCAAATTGAATTTTTTTTTTGTTTATTACAGTGTTGTCAAATGGACCGAGTTGGGTTGGCCCGACCCTGGCCCGTCAAAGCCTGGTTACTATAGCGAGCTAGGTCGGGCCGGGACCGTCTTGAGGTGAGTCGGGCTTGGAGGGGTGAGGCTGGGCCAAGCTCGGCCCATAAACCCAAGGTTTGGTGGCTTAAGCTTGGGCCGAGTCCGGGCTTTTTTGGGCTGGGCCTAATGGGCTAGGCTCAGCGGGCCTATTTTTTTTTTTTTTGTTTAACTTTAAAAAAAATATAGTTTCTTCCATATTTTATGTCCTATATCTAAATATTAACTAGTATTTTTTTTTCTTAAACTTATTAAGTACTTATTACTTTTATGTTATGTACATAAAAAGTTGTACTTAGTACCTATTCAAGGTTATGGGCCTGGTTCGGGCTTTTATGGGCCTAGGCCAGGCTGGCCTAGGTTATCTCAATCAAATCTAATAGGAGCTCACAACAACACCTTTGAACCGGCTCAGCCTACCTTTATTATTCATGGGTCGGGCTTGGGCCGGGCCAGATTAGGCTGGGCCACCGGGTTTGTGGGTTAGCCCGGCCCATTTGACATCTTTGGTTTATTAAGAATAATGTTTGGAAAATAACTTTATTATAGATCATCTAAAATAATGGTAAATAACAAACATTTTCTTTATGGTAGGAGAATGACCATATGCCACTTTCTAATTTTGAATTATGTTTCGATTGAGTCTTCTCAATCGAGAAAAAGACAAAAATCAAATTATAACTTTTTTTTAAAAAAATGTGAGTTTTATGAGCTAAGAAGATATAAAACAAATCAAGTTTTGACTTGTGATATGATAAGTTTGTATTTACATGTGATTTTTGTGTTTACTTTATAGGACTTATCATGTATTTTTGCCTATTTGAGCTTCATCATGCACTAAATTGAAGTAAAATATTGTTTTGTAGGTAAAGAAGGCAAGAGGCACTAGAATGAAGCCAAAAGCTGAGTATGTATACAAATATTCTGAGTATTTACTCAATTCCAGCAACCTAAGAAGGCTGTGAGACTGTCAAAGTCTATAAGATTTCGTACATACCCAAAATATTTTGCGAACTTACATAAATTCTGCTGTTGCAGTTTATAACTTTCCTTTTTCGAGTGGGACTCTAATTAGGAAAGGATATTGGATGGTTTTCTATTCCTTTTAAGGCTTGGAAGACTTGCACAATAGGGATGATGAGGAGAATTAGGGTTCAGACGTATTTTTTGCTAGACTTTTCATATTCCTAGTAGTAGTTTTTATATTTTTAGATTTAGTTTTCATATTTTCTCTCATAAGGCTATTCCACAAGATGATTCAAGATAGAGAAGCAAAGCAACGATTCATCTCCTGAGTTTTTCTTTCTCTCTTATTTCTTGAACTTTTTTGTAGTGATGAACCTAATTCATTTTATGATATTTTATTTCATTATGTTTGGCTAGATACTTTGGTAGGATTGCAATGGAACTTATCATGTGAATCTATATTCAATTCTCCCTATTTATGAATGTTTGTGAAATTTGTTTCGATTATTCAATTTAATTTGTCTTTCCCAATTGTTTGGCTAATAATTGCTTTTTAGGAACCCTAGTTAAGCCTCAATAGAAGTAAATAGGACCGGATATAAATTGGATAGTGCATGTTTAATTTGCTTTAGTTATTTGGTTGTGAGATAGACATATACTCATAACCTGTGCATACCCTATAGAGCGGATTTTAATGCTTTATTGTGAATTTGCTAGCCATAGACATATAGGATAAGAATTCATGATAATGGAATTGGGGAAATTCGATAGAAATCCACAATTACCAAAGTTTTCTAGGGTATTGAAATAGCTCATAAATTGAGTAATCTGGGGAGGAGAAAAGATAGAGGATCATAATAGAGGAAATTGTGATCCCAGCCTTCTAGTCGTTGAATTTAATACTTGAGCCCACTTGACCACACCTCCACTACAGGTCGCCACAGTTAAGTGTATAGAAAAAAGTATTTCTTGCAATTGTTATGGTTCAAACATGTGACCTTTAAGTTGAGGTTAGAGTATCTAACCACCACACCACTTTACTTCTTTGTGCATGGAATGATGTTTGTTATAATTAAAATATAGTTGTACGACATTCTAAATTTAAATTATCTAAATAAATTTCATTAATTTTATCATTTTTTTGTAATTTATTAGTTTAACTAGTTTTACATTTACTTTTGACTTTATCAAAATTAAATCAATTAAAATTCTAAAACACCTTGCTACCGTCAATCAACATATTTGAAATTTACCGATTAATCAAACTACATATTCAATGTGATATGATTATATATGTATTAATTGAGCAATTGAATTAACTGAGAAATTCAACTTGAATAGTTTTTAGAGAACTAATCACTAATTTAATAAAAAAATTCAAATGTTTGATTTATACATTTAACAAAAAATCACTAATTTGATTTTACACAATAGGTTAATAAAATTAGTAATTTGAAATTGTTGAAATACAAAAAATTAAAAAATCACTAATCGCTATAGAGAATCCGTGGCTATTAGCCACAAATTTTCCGTAGCTAAATCCGGCCACTGATTTAGTTACAGAAAATCCATGTCTAAATTGGAGCCAAATTTTGCGCCAATTTAGTCACGGATTTTTTGTGGCTAATCCGTAGCTATTTTTTCATGGCTTTTTTTAAATTCGTGGCCAAATGTCACTTTTCTTATAGTGAAAGCTAGAGAGTGTAATTTCGGTAATTAGTAACGTAATTAAACTAGTCTCTGTGGGATACGACAACCCCTCTCATCACTTATTACTTGATTCACACACGTATACTTGCATGAGAATTTCACCAAACATGATATGAGTGAGCCAAGGAGCTCATCAGAATCAACACCGCGATTTACTTCACTTTTTAGGCAAAAACATATCAAATGAGAAATAGTTACTCATTGTATATCTTTAAACAACCTCTTACACAAAATGTGGGATTTGAAGTACAATTTGATGAACAAATCCCATACACGTTCTTTCTAGGTATGGATGGCAAACTTTTGTTATCTTAATTAAAAAACCTTCCACGTACTCAGTTACCCACTACGCCTACAATATCAAGACAATTGGGGTGTACTAGCAGAGTGATTGTACAACTAGAAGGAAATACAGTCTCTTTTTCTTTAGATTAACCTTTTGCAAGTAGAGTTGAAAGCCTAATTTCTATTTTGCTGAAAAGGTTTTACATTATAGTTCAATTAATGCTTCTCTTGAATTGCCTATTTTGAAGTCAAATAAAAAAGAAAAAACCATATTAGCAAGTACATTCCTACATGGTGGTGTTTATATCCTCAGATGGTGAGATTTAAATATGACTATTTATGACATTTGGAAAACATAACACACACTCAACACACATGAAAACACCAACTGTTGCTGCATATAAATGGTCACACACACACTTTCACACATATAAAAGGAAACCCTAGAGTTTACATACAACTAATTAAGGTAGGAGCTTTATTTATCCTCAAGTCATAGTTTTACTTAGTTTCACGTGTATTATACTTCTAAGCATATTAAATTGATAATTTATTATGTGGTATATTATGTGATATATTATGTAATTATATGATATATTATGTAATTATGTGACTAAGTGCACTTGAGCCCCGCACACACATGCACCTTATGTGGCTAGGTAGAGCCTCTTACTCAGCTGTCGTGCTGACACCTCTTACGTACAATTATATCAGAGTAGCGCAACAGAAGCATAAAAGTGTGGCTTGGTTACAAGTCGAGCAAAGGACTTGAGAGGCTTTGTTATAATAGTATAATGAGGCTTGCTATGCTTTGGAACCCTTATTATTGTAGTAGTGTTTAGTTGACTAATTTATGTATGCATTTAAGTGTTTTATTAGAGTGGAAATACGGAGCGTCACACAATATGTGCGACCCTTTTTGTTTGGCCCTCCAACAGGTTCAGCTTACAACCAAAGTTTAGACTGTACAGTGCTGGTAGACCCAATCTCATTAGGGTCAGACCTTTGTTGCTGACGCTGCTTTATTGCTTCATATTTTTCATACATATTAAGATACATCAAAATTATTTTGATATTGAAGGAGATGTTTACTTATATTAAATAACTAGTTCTGAGAATAGAAAGAATACACTTACAATGAATTCAAATGCACGGGGATCGACAATCTATTTGTCGGCCTTCCTCTGACTCATTCTAAGGACGATGCTTGTCGGCAATTGTTGTACACCATTATTTTCCTCCATCAACAAAAAAAAAAAGCATTTGTTATACTTAATATATAATATCTATAACAAATTGAAGATTGACCATAGAAATAAAAATAGTAATCATATCTATAAGAATAAAAATAATAAAGTTTTACCATCTCATCTACAATAGTGACCATAGATTTGGGTCCCATTGTGTAGGTTGCACCTCCAATTAGGGACTTTTTGTTTTTCTTATTTTGATCAGAAATCCTCTTAAAAGCTGGGGATGCCCAATACTTACACAAGTTTGGGTTGGTATTAGGCAGCATCTATGGAGGCCTCTTCTTGCTATCCCTAATATCATAATATATGCCAAACAAACGCCATCATCCATTAAAAATAAAAGCCTTCTTTATATGTACCTCATATTGAGTCTGGTAATAGAAATGCTTCTGCAAAATTTAAAAAAAAGGTAATAATATATTCATGTAATAATTAATTAACACTTACGTAATATATATGACTTTCCACTCATCAAACATCGAGTCAAACTTATAAGGTGGGATAAGCCGCCACCCATAATAGGAATCTTTTAAACAATGTTTAATGACATCAGAGACAGTGTGGGTGCCATCTAAATTCTTTATATATCTGTGCAGCATTTTAATGAAATCACTATAAATATTATCATATATTTAAATAACCAAATGTGAAAACATGGATTTGTAACTAAAAATACTCACGAAGCATTTATGGGACCTCCAGCCGATTTTAGCTTAATTTTACAAGTAGGTGGTTCACTAGGCATGTTATATGTATTGTTTCTACCATCCTCATAAGAAGTTGCAAAAGCAATTAGTAATAGGGAGAGATCCATGGGTGAGGTGGATGGAGATTCTAGGTATGGGCTAGGCATATACTCATTATGGGAAGATGAGGGGGTAGTAGCGGAGTATGTGATGGGGAATCAGTCGGGGTATGTGATGGGAAAGCAACTGGGGTATGTGAGGAGATAGCAGCTGGGCATGTGTGGAGCGACGAGTAGAGTTGCCCTGCCCTGCGGCCTCACCATGTAAAACTTTACTCAGAACACAGGCAATTGGTTCATCTGAGTTTTTGTATCGCAAACAATTAAGACCATGAAACGAAGATAAATAAACAAGAATAACAACAAATATATGCATAGTAACACAATTCAGAAAAAACTTGAAGCTACACCATTAAAATTAAAAAAAAAAATTGTTGACAACATGCGTGCAAACTTTTTTTTAACATTTAAACTCTAATCCTTGTCACTTTTGTCATCATATTCGACCTCCTTCTCACTATCATTATTGTCATCCTCCTCCTCATCACTAAATTCACTTTCCTCTTCCGATTGTGGAGTAGTAACATTTTCAAACTCATTATGACATTTATCGTCAATATCTTCCACAACATTATGATTATGAATGAATCATGCCTTCTATACCGACCACTTTTCTTGACTTCAACAATCTTGCATTCCTCGTCTCAAATGTGAGTTCCTTGTTGGGGAGTACTGGGATCATTCCAAACACATTCTTTTTATGTTCTAACGTGAATATATATTTTGCCTATGGTTTACCACACTAACTATGGGTGCCAAAATGGGCTACAACCCATGGGGTTCAACCCAACCCAACTGGTTTTGGGTTGGGTAAGGTTTAAAAAAAAACTTAATAGGTTGGATTGGTTTTGGGTTGGGTTGGGTTAGGTTTTAAAAAAAAAAAACTTAATGTGTTGGGTTAGTTCTGGGTTCAATTAGGTTGAGATGGTTTTTGATTTATAATGAGTTTAAAATGGATCCTATTGGATTTGTAATGAATTTAAAATGGATTTGTATATTTGACCCAAAATACTAAAAAAGTCTATCCAAAATATACACTCACTCTTTACTACCAAAAACCTACACAATTTCTCTCTCTCTCTCTCTCTCTCCCCACCTTATATATTATGTATTCTTGGTTTTGAAACCAAGTGCTATATAAACATACATACAGAATATATATATATATATAATATATATAATATATATAACATGTATATAATATATTATATATATAATGTATAATATCTATATATATACACTAGAGGAAAAAGGGAAATTTGGGGGAAAAGGAAGAGCCAATTTTACCTTAGAAAATTCGAGATTTCCCTCTTCTAAATATAGTTTGGCCAACCTATAATACTTGACAATACCTGTGAATGATTTTCAGTAAATCCACATGCATATGTTCAATACAAGCTTATAATTAGTATAATTAAATATTATAGAAAAATGGTATAATTTCCTAATAAATAATTAATTAAGTGAAAATATGAAAATTGGTACTAATATAAGATGTTTGTAAGTCACAATTATTCTTTTATCACCAATAAAAGTGTGCAAAATAATTGTAACTAATATGGCATGAATTAGTTTTTTAGTTTTTAATCACTACATGCTTATTAAGAGATCTATTTTTTCACAGTAAGATTTAAATATTAACAAAAAGTTTCATATTTAAAGTTACCACTATGAATAATTAATAGTGCTTGTACAATAACTCATGACAGTAAAAAAATTTTAGTAAACATTCTTGTCATAAATACTAAAAATTTTAGCCTTTGAGACCTTTCTTTTTATTTATTTATTTATTACTTCTGTCAAAGAGTATTAAATTAAATGTCGAGAATTAAAAAAATTAGTCACTAGAAAGTGTTATATATCTAGCAAAGTGTGTTTGGACTTGTTTTCATTTCATTTGGTGTTAAAAAGCTTTATCGAGTTGAAATGTTGATTCTCATTTTATTTGGAGAGTATGTATTTAGTTTACTTTTTTCAAATATAAAATATAAATGTTTTGTTGGTCGTAGAATCAAAAATTTGTTTAATATTATTTTCATAAAACAATATTAAAAAAGAGTAAAAATAGGTCTTGTAATTAATAACATGGTCAACAGGCCTTTTATTTTTATTTTTAATCAGACATCTCTAATAAATAATAATTATTGATGAACGGCTAATTAGCAATTCACTACATTTTCTAATTACACATTCATTTGCTTTGGATCCATTAGGGTTCAACCCATATAAACCCAACCCAAAACCAACCCAACCTACCCATTTGTCACCCCTACCACTAACCATGAGGCTTGGGCACTAGTTCTAGTTCACGCTGCATGCAAAACTCCGTTATATTCAGACGTGCATTCACATTATCCTTAGTTTTCCCTTTAATGTCCATAACCATATTGAATATATTATCAAACACATTCTTTTCACTATGCATTTCATCTAAATCATGACGTATTAGCAAAATCCTTCCAATAAGGCAACTCCCAGAAGATACTTTGTTTTAGCCAATTGTGCTTTGTTTCATAACCATCAATCCTAACTATATCGTGTTGTTCTGTAACCTTTGGTAGGTGACAGACCTAATTCCATATTTCAAGGCCACTCAACTTGGGAGGTGGAGGCTCATACTCGGTTCGATTCTTTTTGAACCCGATTTTATTTCTCCTATATGGATGATTCGTGACCAAAAATTGCCGGTAACAATCAAACCAACTATTTTTTTGACTATGCTTTAATATGACTATCTCGCTTTAACCCATGCAATATAGGCAAGCTAGTTTACTAGCAGACATCCAACCTAACATTGTCCTATACGCTGGAAAATCGTTAAGAGTCCACATCAATGCAACTCTTATTTGAAAAGTTTGCTTAGATGATGCATCGTATATGGGCACACCAACATCCCAGAACTCTTTTAGCTCAACAATTAATGGCTGCAATTATACATTAACATTGGCCTTTGAATTTTGACACCCGGGTATGATACATGTCAAGAACATATACGGTATCGTCATACGCATTTTTGGGGGGCAAATTTTACGGTGTGACAATGACGGGCCAATAAGAATAAAGTGATGCTGATTGAGACTACGAACTAAACCCATCATCAAACAAAACTAGCCTCACATTTTTTGGTTCTCGCGCAAATTCAGGGAATTCTTGATCAAAGTATTTTCAAGCAGTTCCATCTGATGGATGACACATAACCTCGCCTGATCGATGATTATCTATAGTCAGTGTTTTTCTCACTTTGTGTGTTATCCTTTTCTTTTAATTCTTGAAAGTAAACCACACCATTTAATTGAAAAAAATAAATAAATCAATAATGCATCATGGAGAATAATTGACTTGCGAATCCAGATCTCATTGAAAATTTCAATCCTAAATCTAATTATTCAACACAAACATATAAAAGATTAATAAAGATTTAGAAGGTAAAAATCTTGAATAAGTTGTCGGGGTGGCGGGCAATGGAGAAGCGGCGGTGGTGGAAGGCTGGTATGCGACAACGACGGTATTGGTGAGCTAGTGCGTAGCGATGGTAGAGGTGTTATAGGATTTCGAAAGATAGAAAAGGCGAGTGCAATGGTGGAGTAGTGGCAATGGGAGCATGGCGGTAGCAGTGGCAGTGCTAGTGTAGGCGAAGCGGCGACAGTGGCAGAAGGGTGTATGCGCATTGACGGTTAGAGTGGTCTAAGGTTTGAGAAAAATGTGAGAAATGATTCATGATTTATAGTGAGAAGAGAGTGGCAAACTAACTTGACTAAAATTATAAAAAATTACCAATGGAAAAATTCCTTCACAAATCCCTCACCCCTAATATGTTTTCCACATAACTTTTCCTTAGAAATCCCTCACAAAAACTGAAAAAAAAAGAGTTAAAAATTTTTATCGAGGGAACATTTCCTCACAAATTTGTTGGTAAATTATTCATCTTTACTTTCCAAGGGAAATTTCTTCGGGAATTCCGTAGGCAAATATTTTGGCAAAACTAAAAAAAAATTAAAAACTTTACCAAGGAAAAATTCCATCGCCAATCTGATGGTAAATTAGTCATCTTGATTTCCTAGGGAAATCTCCCTCGGAAATCCCTAGGCAAGTATGATGGCAACCAAAACAAAAAAAAAACTACCAAGAGTAAACTCCCTCGCAACCTCATTGGTAAATTTGGCATCTTGTTTTTCGAGGGATTTTTCCCTTGAAAATCCATTGGCAAGTTAGGCATCTTGCTTTTCGAGGGATATTTCCCTAGAAATTCTTGTGACAAATAAAAAAAAATTCGAGGGAAAATTTCCTATCATAGCCACAAGAAAAACAAAAGTCGATTCATGCACCAAGTGTGCATCAAAGTTACCTACAGAGTACCAGCAGACTAGAAATGGAATTGGAGCTTCACAAGTTTCATAAGTAATTCATAGGCAAATTGTAAAAATTTCCTATCATAGCCACAAGAAAAAAAAAAGTCGATTCATGCACCAAGTGTGCATCAAAGTTACCTACGGAGTACCAGCAGACTATAAATGGAATTGGAGCTTCACAAGTTTCATAGGTAATTCATAGGCAAATCGTAGGAAATTGCAATGGATAACCACCATAGCTATTCTATAGGTAATTTTTGTATAAAATCACTTGTTTTTCTTGTAATGTTAAATTGTTTATTTAGAAGTCATCTTACACTAATGCACATGTGCAAAAACCCTAATGCTTGGTGTTTTGCCCCTTAGGGTGGTTTTTTGAACAAATAGTTCAATAACAAATTTTGTTTTTGTTAGAAATATCATGTTTATATATTAAAATTATGAATGTTCTATTCATAGATGAATGTCATTTATGATTGGAATCCATAAAACAAAGCCTATATATATATATATATATTATAAAAATAATAAGGCATAAAAGTAAGCGTTTGTTAGTTATGTTATATCCCTCCTTAGATATTTAACCAAGAGAATTCATGTATTTATGTGATTATGTGTTGACCACTTGATAAAATATCAACTAATTACCGCATAATGAGTACCACATGTGCGTGCATTGTGCCAACATGGCCACAACCCATGGGTCCGTGGGTGTTAGGGCGAATTATCTTGATCTTAGTTTCTTATCTTTTTGTTGGGACTTCATTTGGAACTTGATTTAAATTCATAATTTAAACTTAGGTGGGTTGTTACAAGACCTTAATGTGCCTTTTGTTGGTATTAATCACATAAACAACTATATTTGATTAGTACATTTCTGGCTATTGCCTGCAATGTTACTAGTTGTTGGCTGGAAGTTACCAGTTATTTTAGGTATAATTGGTATTAAAGTTACAAAAACCGTTGGAATATTTTCCAACTATTATAGTAGTTTAAGATGTACGAGGTAAATACTTTAAAGGCATTATTAATGCATTGTTTCTTATGCTGCCTGTAAATATGTTGTACCATACTTGGAGAAGTATAAAGTATGTTAGTAGCTCTATTATGAGATGAAAATCTTTATGAGATTTTTGAAATCATTCTATTCTTTGAGTGCACACTTTAGATCTTTGTGAGAGAACACCATAATTCATACCTTCGTCCTAATATGAGTGTTATAAATTGAAATACTTGTGTACGCCTATTAAGAGACGATTAGTTTTTCAAAGTGAAATTCTCATGTGTTATGCATCTGTAAATAGATAACTTTTGAACTGTCTTATCATTAAAGAAGTTTCATTGTCTTAACGCACCAATTACTAGTGCAAGTATTTCTCAAGGCAATTCAGCTTTGCTGGTGATTCAGTCATGGAAACAAGTTAGTAAAACGACATTTTTAATATCAGTTGCTAAAAAAGATTTTTCAAACTAAATCTTTGTTTATCTTAATTATAACATCAATCATATTTGTACTTTATTGATCTATAATATATATATATATATATATTGTATGATGGGAATCATACATATTGGAGTCACATCCAAATTAGGAAAACAGACATGTTGCTAATCTGGACCTATATATCAACTTGCAGATCTGGTATTGTATTGGTTGCCTTTATCATTTATCTAGTTGGTGTTAAGTTTTTTTTTTTTGATAAATTAGTTGGTGTTAAGTTGGAACCATATGTTTCTTATTGTATATTATATATATCGTGATCATGTGATCACCTTAGTATTTTTACTTTGGAAAGCTTGAGGTTTTCCACAAGTGAAAGCTCATAACCCTATAGGTTTGGCCATTCAAGGTGCTTTCTTGAACAAATGGTTCAAGAACCAATTTTGTTCGTTTTTATTTTGCAAAGTTTGAGGCTATTGTAGAGGAAAGTGCAAAATTCAATGGCACATTTACTTTTCAAGAAAACTCATGTTTAGGTCTGTTATTTGCCGTTTTCTTTTAATTACTTTGTGAGCTTACATGCCCGAGTTAACTTGCCCTATGCGTGGCAACGTTGGATTATGGGTGTTTAAATTGACAACCCAAATTGAAGAGTTTAACTAATCCTCTTTTTGCCAATGTGTAAATGACGAGAAGGGCCATAAGTTGCTTCTATTTACACTTTCTACCGCTAAGTCCTCTTGTCTTTTAATTTTAACCCATGGTAGTATAGGTCAAATGTCGTTTCTCTTTCTCCTCTTCTTCTTCACTGTTCTCTAATAGACTTTTTGTAAGAGTTCTTGGGTTAGAATTTAAACTGCAATGTATATATATTGTTTTTTAATTGGTTATTGGGCTTAATTTTCCCAATTTATGATCTTTTGTGAATATCCTAATACCAAAATATTGCTTTCCGATTTTTTTTTCCATGTTATCTTTGGCTTTTTGGTTTTTTCGAGTTGTGTAATTCACTTTTCCCCCTTTGGCATTCTTCTCAAAGGTTAAATATTGTGTGTGAAGCTTTGATTTTTCTGAAACATGATTTATGAAAAGACAATAAGATTTGTAGTACACAAACGAATTGGAAGTCTAATTAACGTTAACATAGAAGCCCCAAGGGCCAAGGCCATGAGTCATCAAAATTAAAGAAGAAAAATTGTATTACCAAATAAGATGAACAAATCAAATTACAAAGAAGAGATATCTTGGATGTTTGATTTCAAATCTAGTGGCAGAGAAGCATTTTGTATAGTTATGGGATTATCAATTTATGATTCGCACTTTTCTACTGCTATGAGTGGAATAAGGTTTGTGTAGCATAACCGGAGGGTGGAGAGTATAAATGGAAAAATGCCTTTAAACTATTATTACCCCGCATTTGAAAGCAAATAATATGTAAAATAGTGGATCCTTAGTTTTCCAATACAAACAACAAAAAAGTAACTCAAAACTGATAAAAATAGTTAGGCCAACCCACAAGTCTAAACATATGGTAAAATCAACTGAAAAAGCAAATGAGACCTAAAAGATTAGCCCATTGGATGTTTTCTTAAACAAAAAGTTCAAGAACCAAATTTTGTCTACTTGAAAAATGCAAGACCTTTTAGCAAATGAATCGTTTAATTAAACTCTCCAATTCAAAGAGTCAATATTATTGCTGTAAACCACCATTTTCCTATGCTTCACCAATTAACGGGTGTTAAGCGACTCCTAAAGTAAACGTTATAAAGCAAGGGTTAAAAGTGCCAAACCAACGCCTAAGGATCTAGCTCAATCAACTACAATTCCAATTAATTTAATGCTATTAGTAAAATGAGTGCAATAAATTTGTAGCAACTCCCTTTGGAACTTTAAAAAACCAATCCTTTTCATATTTACAACTTTTCAATCGACCGATCCAATATTTGGATCGCTCATGTGTGCTTATCGAGCTCTACTTTTTATGGTAGATTTTTTTTTCTTTTTTTAAGCTATGCAAAAACTATGGATACAATAATTTAAAAGTGTTTTAAAATGTGCTTTCTTCTTATTTGAAAATTACTATGGGTAGCTTTACGGAAAAAACAATTTTAGGCTTTTTTCTTTGTTTCTACCTTCTTAAAAAAGGCCAATTAAACGCAACCTTTCTGTTAAAGTTTTTTCTTTTTGTCTTTTTCAAACATAAGTGCTTTGTTTTCAAAAACGCCCATCTAAACGAGTTTGTATTCCAATAATCTAAAATTAGAGATTATTTATTAATAGTCGAAGGACCTAGTTGAATAAAAAAATAGTTCCACAGGGCGAAACCGCAAAAAAGAGAAACACAGCCCGTTTTGGAATCCGTCTTCCTTTATGATTAAAATTCTATCGCACCAAAACTCACATACAAAAACCCCAATTCACACACACATCACGCAGTCAAATTAGCTCTCTGTCTCTCTCTCAGCCTCAAAAGTACCATCTTCTTATACGCTAATACACACACCAAAGAAGTCTCAGAAAAGATGGTGGGCGAAGAGAAGCGGCATCAGATGATGCAGAATTTGTTCGGCGACCAATCCGAAGAAGAGGAGGAGGAGGAGGAGGAGGAGGAGGAAGTTGAATCCGAGCACGAGTCCAATCGTCAGCCCGATTATGCCTCCGTATGTGTGAAATTTTTGGAATTTTCCTTTTTCAAATTATCGGAAACGCGATTCAATTCAGTTTATTTTCGGTATTTATGGTGCATGTAATGGCATTGCGTGTTCTTGGAGGGTCTTAATTCTGTTTGTATGTATTTTATCTTTGTTTTTCATCTGTTCTCAGCTCCTTTTTGTTTCAACTAAATTGATTTTATTTGTAAAATTCAATTTTGAGGCGATTCAATTCGCTCTATTGATTTTTTTTTCCTCCTTGGTGTGCATTGGCGTTGGAATTTGTTTGTACAAGATCGAATCTTTTTGTTAATTTAGAATTTCATTCTCTTTCTTGTTTTCCTCTGATTTGGTCAATTTTTTCGATGTCAAATGGTTAGAATTCGCAATACCATCTGTACTTAGTTCTTCAAAACTACTGAAAAATTTGGTGGGTTGAAAAGGAAGATTCTGGGTTACCAGATATAAGGTTTGGCTGACTTGCATAACATTACATAAGAGAGATTCATCAGACTAATTTACAAATTTACTTTAGGTGTGCAGCTAACTATTGGCCTTTTCTAGCGTTCGTCCATAAGCACTCAATACGTTCTTCCTAACTATGCTGGTAGAATGTAGGTAAGCTACCATGTAAGGATAAATATTGTAACTCTCGTTCTGTTGGTTTATGTTTTCAACCGGAATACTATGTGTGCGGATAGGAGATGAACAAAATATTAATAATTTCTAATGTTAAATATATATATTACCGAA